>PVIH01003127.1:0-42037 GCA_004025045.1 Sigmodon hispidus
GTGTTAGGTGGTATCTCAAAGTTGTTTTGATTTGCATTTCTCTGATGGCTAAAGATGAAGAGCACTTTTTCAGGTGCCTTTCAGCCATTCGTAGTTCCTCTGCTGAGAATTCCCTTTTTAGATCTGAACCCCATTTTTTGATAGGGTTATTCAAGGTTTTGGGATCTAAATTCTTGAGCTCTTTATATACCTTAGAAATACCACTTCTGGGTGCATACCCTAAAGAGACACATTCACACTCCAAAGGTATTAGCTCAACTATGTTCATAGCAGCATTATTTGTAATAGCAAGAACCTGGAAACAACCTAGATGTCCCGCAACTGAAGAATGGATCAACAAACTGTGGTACATCTACACAGGGAGTACTACTCAGCAGTAAGAAAAAATGATACCCTAAAATTCGCAGGCAAATGGATAGATTTGGAGAATATCCTCCTGAACAAAGTATCACAAACTCAGAGAGATAAGCAGGGGATGTACTCACTCACTAGTGGTCTCTAAACAAACAAACAAGAAAAAAAGCCAAACATGCCCAAGCGGCAAACTACAACCACTGAACAGCTTGGGATCAGAAACACCCTGGACTGACCCTTCAAACCCCAGTCCAACTATAAGAACACCTGACTCACTCTTGAGGGAGGGGGGACAAAACTGGATTTGGCCAGGAGTGAAGACTGATCCAAGCATTATTTGGTTAGTAGGACCATAGGACTGTCTGCTCCCTTCCAAGGGAGGGGATGGGGAGTTGCAGAGAAGAAAAATGACCAGATGTAGTGGGAGGGGGAAGAGACCTTGAATATATATACAGGGATGGAAAAAAAAAATTCAGAGGGAAAGCTGAACACAAAGAAAATATATGTGTTGCAATCTTATTTGCATTTCCACCCTTGATAAGCCATGCTTATGATTCTTATCCTCTGTATAGTTATTGTTAACTCTTCCGCATTTTAAATTCTTTTTACTGTTTTTTTTTGATAAATACAAAATAAAGAAGGAAAAAAATTTTTTTTTCTTCTATGATTTTGTCAAAATTAGTTTGGGTGTCTTTGAGTTAGTGTTCTTCTTCCTCTATTTATATTATTCTTAGATTCTTTTCATAGTGTCACAGATTTCCTGGATGTATTATTCCAGAGAAATTTTAGATTTATAACTGTTTTTTATTAATGTATGTTTTTTCTTAGTGTTTTCATTGCCTGAGATTTATTTTCTCAGCTCTTTTATTCCTTACTGAAGCTTACTTCAGTAGTTTCTGTTCACTGTTTGTGTTTACACAGATTCTTTAGGTGATTTTATTCCTGTTCTCTTCAAAAATATCTATCATATGCATAAAGGCTCTTTTAAGGTCTTTTATATGTGAATCAGCTATATAGGCATATCAAAGGCTAACTGTCATAATGGCTAAGCTCTACTGTCCTGGATATTATTGACGGTGTTTTTATGGTTTTGTCTAGGTATCTGGGATATAAAAGATTGTAATTTTAGGTGCTAATATCTGAACTTGTCTTTGTTTTTTGAATGCTTTATTCTTTAGTTTCTGTTTCTTCTCTTGTTCATAAGAGAGCCTGGTGGTGTATTTCCTGGGAAAATCTTCAGTGGTTTTGTTAAGTGTGTGTACTGGTGTTTCCAAGTAAAAGGTGTTTTTTATGTATTTGATTTATAACAAAATGTCAATATCAAGAAATATTATGTAAAATAATAAATGAATGAGCAAATGTTATCACAACTCAATTAAATGAGGTCATTATCATTCTTGATAAGATTTAGGTAATGTTTTTATTGTAGATATTAAGAATATTATTGCCAGAGGCATCTGGAAGAATCCACAGTAGGGTGAGAAAGTGGTGAAATAAATATGAACAGTACCCCAATTAAGGCTATGACAGGTAAAGAGGGGAAAGGAGAGAAAGAAAACAGAAAGGGGCAAGTGGAATAAGACAAGGAGCCAAGAGAACTCACAGCAGCAATGTCAGGATTATATAGAAAAGCTGGGGGAAAGGAAAAGAAAGTCCCTTAGATATAGAGGTTTAGGTTTGGGGTATGGTAAGAAGAGCAGAGAGGAGACAAAGGTACTAAGTGAGCTCATTGGCCAGATAGTGGTTCTGTATGTAATGAAACAGCAGTTAGCAAGGTTTCTTTGGCAATGACAAAGAAGGAGTGGAAAATAGTAAATTATGGTATATGTTCATATACCATCATATGTGATAGTTTACATTGTTTACCTCACCTAATATCTAGTATTTAAAAACAAGAGAGTTGGTGGAAGACAAATTGCTTAAGTAATAGTTAGCAATCAGAATTCAATGTTATTTTTAATAAAATGAAAAGAATATTTATATTTTTATTCTTTTAGTCTTAACTGCTACATTTAAAAATGTATTTCTAAATTCTATAAACTGTTTTTTACAGGGACTTGACACTTTTATGTGTGTTCAGCATTTTATGAACAGAATCAATAATACACCTTTTCTAATGAAAAAGAAACATGATATAATGGTATATAATACATTTGGCATGTTGATTAAGCTGAATTGTCATTATTGATTCTACTATTTCAGATTTTTATGAAGTGAAAAAATGAAGGGAAATAGCAAAAAGATTCATCACCACTAATCTCAACTAAGCAGGTATCTTCAAGCTTTGTTTTCCTAAGGCAGAAACAAAATGAATGAGGAGTTTTGCTTCTTGAGCCCAGAGGAATTCATTTTGATGTGAATTAATTTCTACTCTTTTACTTATTGAGAGTATGCTTTCTCAGCACATGATTTAATTAATGGACATGATCAAAAGGCATTCTGAGTTTGTTTAAGAGTAATGAAGTCTATCTTCTTTTACATGATATTAGAAATTATTATTTTTATTATTTGGCCCTGAAAAGAAGTCAGATCTCCTATCATACTGGGAATCTCAGCCACAAAATAACATCAAGCTACTTTCCCCAGATTTATGAAGGAAGCATGACTGACACATGGCTACTGAATATATCAGAATGGATGTGCTTTTCTCCTCTGCTATTTTATATGATTGTCCACCACTATTGACTTCTTTGTGAATCTTAATTGTGATTTTGAATTTATAGAAATAGCAATAAATTCTAGGAAATTCTGTGAAGGCTAACTAATCAAATATGCATAAATCCTTTGTCAAAATATTTCTTGACTGCAATTGTAAAAAATTATTTGTCTTTCACCATGATACTTATATTCAATTTTACTTTAATTTAAAAACTACTGGCTAATACTTCTAATAAGCAAGCATAATTCTGAGGACAATGAGTACTCTTTCTCTCTAGAGCTTATATTAAACACAGTGGTACCCATATTGAGAGGCTCAGGATATTTACTCTCCAGCACACCATCCATTGGTAGTTTGAATGATGCTTGTGTGACATTAATTTTTATTGAGATCAATATCACCCATGTCCACTGAGCTGAGTGGAAATTGCTCATCAATTTACCTACTAAACAGAGAATCTAGTGTGAGTCCAATTTAAAATACGTGCATTAATGATATACCTTCTCTGAGGAAAAAAAGCAACTTACTTTAAGTGTATAGATTCAGGAGTAAAACATACATTCCTCCTTTTAAGAACTTTAACATACTTTTAAGCCTAAATGCTCAATACTTTTTGAAGAGGTAAGGTTAAGACAGAGTTTTCCTGTATAGCTTTGGAGCTTGTTTTTAACTTATTCTGTAGAACAGACTGGCTTCACACTCACAGGTATCTACCTGCCACTAAATCCTGAGTGATAGAATAAATAGTATGTGCAACCATCACCCCACTCCACCTCTGACTGCAAAAATACATTTTAAAATGTTATGTTACCCATCTGTTGTTTTTCCCCTTCTAAAATTGCTGGATGTGGAGTTTTTTTCCTTACTATGAAACATGATAAGATTAATTTCTACAATTTATTTGTGACAGTGAATTGTCACAAATCCTCAATGTCAAGTTTGGGTATTTGTCAAATGCCCTGCATACACAAATGTAATGCTTCACTTTGAATATTCAAGTGCTGGAGTACAATACTGCATTTTTAATTTTGTAATAACAAAATGATCTCGGCTTTCATTTGTCAGTTTCTATACCCATGTACTGTTTTCTCTTCAATCTTTAAACTTTTGATTCTAGGAGAAAATGTCCTGTCTCTGAATACATTCATTACAGAAATAGGTCAGATCCATGTCTCTGTACCAGATTATATAAAACCATTAAATATATTTTGAAGGAATTTCTATTTTTTTATTGAAGTAAACACATCTCTTTTTTACAGATTAAGATAGCTTCCACACAAGTTATCAATTTTTTTTAATTTGCCAACAAAAGTAAGTTTGTATAAAGTAAAATAAAAATGCATTGAAATATTTAATCATTTATTCTTTATTTCAGTGTTCTAGAGGGATTTATAGGTTGTCTGTCTTTGGAAGACAATATTTCTTCAATTAGTCATTTTTCATTCTAGTAAAATAGTAAGATTGAGGTTTCTCAGAGATAGTACTATAGGAATCAGAAGGCAATATAACATAACTCTCCATAATTTGACTCAATGAATAACTGAATTTGTAGTAATATGAAAATGTAGATTCAAAACTAAGCTTGCTATTTCTAAGCACATTATATAATGAGAAATATAGTGAAGGCATAAAGCTTTATTCATTATTAAAATGAAAAATAATGTAGTAAATAGCCAAAATCTCATGTTTCTTATGCTTCAAAAAATTTCATAAAAAAAGTTTCTTCTTAGGGAAATAAGTCACTAGCATGTTTCCTGACTTATATGAATTTGACTTAACTCATCCTCACCTTTCCAACTTCACAAGAAGAAAGCTTTACTCGTTCACTGTCAGACAAAACATACAATTTAAGTTCAAATATGCAGAAATCCATTTGTGAGTGCAGAGAGATCTGTGATTCATGATAGAGGAAAAAACAACAAAGACCTAGAAAATCAGTGTGTACGTGAAAACAGAGGTAAGAAGAGAACTGTAATAGTAACTTCTGAAGAGTGGGCTCTCTCTGATGAGGAACACTGATGAAAAGAATGTGCTTTAGGCTTTTACTTCAGTGGGAACTTGTTTTGGTTATATAATCCATTAAAATTAAAATTAAAAAACGAATTTATTACTAAATAACAATATATGTGGGATGAATTGACATATCTCAGTTTTTTGCTATCAAGTTATTGAAATTATTGGTCACAAAAACATGTTACTACACTAAAGATTTTGTAAGATTATATAAGTTTTGGAAGAATTACCATGCCCAGGTAGAGCCCATACCAATTCCCTACAAAATATTTGACTTTTCTTCTATATTGATAAAAGTTCAGAAGGTCATTAAGAAGAGGAACACAAATTAGCTACAGTAAGTCACAGTGGTAAGTCCTAACATTTAAAAGCCCAAGGTTATGAAATAAAATAATGACTCACCAAGTAAGATCAACTCAAATGTACTTATCTTCACGAACTACATACATAGCAGAATCACTCTTCAAAAATTCTTCATTGCTTTGTGAACATGGGTGTCATAAATAATCGAGTATAATTTTAGTCTCCAGTTCATGACAATCATTGCTTTTACCCATGGTTTTCTAGAGAAGAAAGGGTGCCACAACCTTAGGGAAGTAAGAATAGATGTAGAAATTTTCTCTCTGGGTCTTTGGCTTACTTCTCCTGGCTTTCTTTTACACCGTATTATCTGTGAAGACCAACCGCATACCAAGATGTGAGCTCTTTGGATGACCTAGTTAAAGTCGGTTTGTACTTCCCCAGTTCAAAATCAAAGACCCATAAGGCAGAGCAGTACTCGGGGGGTCGTTTATCTCAGACCCCTGCCTTCAGTAGTAACTGCTTTCACCTTTCCCAGACTGAGTTTGGGAGAGTGGCATTTCCAAAGGACCCTGGGGTGCTATAAAAGCTGTGCTGATGACACCGTGCTCTCTGCATTTTCCTTCGCAGTCGGATTCCAATCAAAGTTCCTATGGGTTGGAAAGGCCACCAAACCTTTAGATGCTTTGCCTTTCAAAGGAACTCAAAATGACTTCCTGCACAATGAGTGGCCATTTAAAACTCGCTAGGTACCTAAACTGTGGAGGTTTAACTGCACCTTTAAAGGACTGAACTCAACTTGATATACTCAGTCTACTTTCTGTACCCAAGAACGACAATCATTTTAACCAATCTCCCTTTTTCATTTATCTTAGGGGGAAATAGTAGGTGTTGGGAAGGTATCATTCATTTTTTTTTCTGAAGGATTATTTTCTATAAACAAAATTTATAGGAGCACTAAAATTCATAATAGATTTCATAATAGATTCATAGAGATGAGAATTGTTCAAATACTGACAATGAATGACTTTACTTGATGAAAATGGAAGTTGTACTATATTTGGGATAGATTTGATGATTATGATGCTAAGAAAATTAAGGATAGATTTTAAATCTATAGTGAACCTATGTGAAGATGCTTCTGAGCATATTTATTAATCAAAGGTTCTCAAGGCAAGCAAATAACTCATATACAGGAATAGAAACAATAGATGTTTCTATTGATGTTCCATGATGTTCATATTTTATTATGGGAGATTTCAGATTGATATGTATTGATTTCCCCTCACGTTGCTATAGTGCTTCATGAAAGGTGTGCTGCACTGGCAAAGCTTCTACTACCCAGACTGACTGATGAGTTCTAAATTCAGACATCTGCTATATCATCTCTATCGTGAATTTCAAAAGGAAGCATAAGAGGTTTTTTGTTGTTGTTGTTCAGTTTACTAATATTGTGACACAGTGCTTGTCAGAATGACTTCATCTCACTCAACTTGAAGTTGACTTACTGGTGATGTGCATTAAACTCACTAGCTTATGTGAAGATCCAGTCAAGCATCCAAACTGCAAGTGCACCTGGTCCTCTACTACTGGTATACAACTGAGCAAAGGAAGCTATGACCTCAGTTTCATGATTAGAGAGTTGTTCTGCTGAGGAAAATAATCTTATGGATTCCTCTTGGAATTTAGAACAGAACTCTTTCCCTAGAAAAAAACTTCAGAATTATTGACTTGACTGAATTAAGGAAATCTGTGTAGTGTTCTAGTGATTGTTCTCATTCCATCTTGAGCTGTTCTTACTAGTTTTTCTAAAAGCTTTTAAAATATTTTGGAAATAATAAAGGTAACTCTTCAAACACTGGGGAACAAATGACATTCAAGAATGTTTATATCCTTAAGAATAATACATTACAGGATCCAGAAAATAGTTTTATATTAAGGGAAAGGTAATATGAGATTATATCAGTTTTGCAAGACTGTCATTCATATAGAACTGGCCAATGCTGTATGAAAAAGTCTATTATAGATAACCCAATTAAACTTGCTGCGTTTGGCTTGTGTTGAATAGTATATGATTTATAACTATAGATTTCCAACTTTTATCTTAGACAATAAAATTTTAAGAGATATCAAAAGTTGTCAGTATAAACAATAGAACTAAAAAGGTCATAAAAATAAATAAAAGAATTCTATCATTTATATTAAAATATATTTTCATTTTAAACAAAGCAGAAGTCAAATTATAGAAACTATTTGTATCACATAATATATACAATAGGCTGATATGTGTCATTACTACATTGAAAAAATTCTCCTTTAGGAAAGAAAGGTTAGAGAACAGACAAATAACACAAATATAAATATTTAACACTAAAACGACCATGAGTTATCATTTTGTCAAAAAATTGTGACTATAAGTGTGCATAGAAAGACTACCTCCCAAAACTGTTGTACTCATATGATAATGTATTATCTATGAAGAACATTTTTTTTCAATTTTGAATGAAAAAACAGTGTATACTTGCTATGTATATATTTCCATTAATATTTTTAAAACGTTTCTCTTGTAAGTGTAAATCTGATAAAAGTCTGTGAAGGTGTAGCTCAGTGTCAGACAATTTTTTTTTGTAAACCACAGAAATCTTTTCTTGAATGTTTTCAACTCACAGTAATAAATGAACAGAACTATAATTCTAAGAAAAAATAAATTAAAAGTTTATGACATTGTTTAGAATTACAGGAGAGAATTTATTCCCTTGTCTTTAGTTTAATCTTCTCTCAAATTTTATACAATAATCTTGGGAGGGCTATGTCTGAAAAAGTAATAATTTTCTGACTTAAAATTTAAGAGTATTGTTTCGAATTAGGAAATTAAATATTGAGCAAAATATTTAAGCCTGAAATAATGAGATCATATAGATAATTCAAAAAACTTAGACAGATGTGTAGAGGCTAGATTAGAAGCCCAAGAGATATTAGTCAGAAAATAAAATTAGAAGGCTACTAAAGTAGTGAAATAAAAGGAAAGGAGAGAATGAGATTTTAAATAAAAATTATGATGTCTGTTCATTTACAATGTGAATGTAGAGGAAAAAGAATTTACTTATGTGGGGTTGATTTTGAACACACATTTTAAAATATGAAACAAAATAGCATACTTACTATAATGTAGAAACTGTACTTGACTTATAAAGAAAAGTTTTCAACAAAGACATTCTCTGCCTTATTTTGGTGATATTGGTGGCATTTGCTCTGACTGAAAGCATGGTAAGCATTGAGGTAAAGGTGTACCTCATAATAAATATTTTCCTGGAATGTGTGAGATCTGGCGTTTCATCATAAGGATAACAAAACAAAACAAAATATTAAATACATCACGTACTCTTCCATGGGTATGCCTTATATTTCTCTAAGTTTTGCACTCTGAACGTTTTTACTGTTCTTATAGGTAGAATTTTCCATAAAATTTTTAATGAATGTGATATTGAACACTACATAGATGCTACCTCAGGAACTTCTATATTCTATGGAAAATGCAAATAAATGATTATTTTAGTTTGAGGTAAAGTACAAGAAATAGAATAATAGAATATTTTATTAGCAATGCTTTGCAAGAAAGTTTGATTGTTAGACAAAACAACAATTTAGAATAAACCCACTTAAGTACTACAAAAAATAAGAGGAAACGTAGGTAACACTAAACTCTTGGTTAGAGGGCTCTTCTCTATACCTATTATGTTGTAGTCAGAGCCCTCACTATAGTGAAATTTATTATATAAAATGAGATTTAAAAGTTTTCATCTTTGTATTGTGACCTATCTCAACTAGCATGGCTATTCAGAGTTAAACTCATGGACCCACATAAGAAGTACTCTTGAAGTTACACAAAGGCATGAATACTAGCAAAGTTCATGGAATAATGAATATCAATATTCTTACTCAGAAATAAGAATTTTAAAGAAAAAGTATGTCAGGCAGCTGTGGTTCTTCATTGACCTCTGGAGACTTCTATGGATATTCTCTGCTAAAAGTTCTTTTTTTTGTTTATTATTAAATCATCTCAAAAGCTTCCTAAAATTTTTATAGAACTTTTTGACCAACAAAAAGGTATTGAAATAGTTTCCTTTTTTTTTTCAAAGCAAGTGAGTGAACAATATCTTGAAAATTTTTCAAGTTGGCATGAAATACTTAGTAAAGAGAATTAAATAAAGGGAAAATAGAATATGGATTCTAGTTTCCTTCTCCACTCATGCAATTTGCTGTTTTGTGGTTGCCTAAGCAGCTGGAATTCACTCTCAATTTAGCTTATAAAATGAGCACCTGGGGACCACTATAGCATACAACACGTTTCTCAGTTGAGATTCATGAAAAAAAAAATTTCTTCATTAGAATTTAAAATAGTTTGAGTGGAATAACTGTCATTACTCTTGGGAAGATACTTCATTTTTCACAGAAGTTGTCTTTGCCTTATAAAATTGCTTTATTTCTTGATGGAAATTCTAAATAAAATAAGATCAACTTTTTTCCAAAAACATTTTAATTTTGTTGTAAATTTTATATAATGATATTGTAATTGTATTTATCCCCCCAGATCCACCTTCATTATCTATCTTCCCAAATTTAAGTCCTGATTTTGCTAATTATCAACTCAAATTTGATACTTCAGTCTTATCCAGTTGTGAACCTTCACAAAGTTACAATAAAAGTTATCATATTCCATTTATCCTTTAAAATGCTAAATATAATTTCATCAAATTTTTTCAAATTGACCACCACAGATTTACTTCATTTAATTTGTACTCTATATGATCTACTACTATACTTAAACAAATATTAATAATAGCTTACAATTATTATTCACATGTGTTAGATCCTTAAATATAAACACTAAATTTTCATAACAAAATATAATATTGTCATAATTTTTATTCCTGAGTAACAACAAAAAATGAAAGATAATTCTCAATTTCATATGGAATAACAGGAAAGCTAGGATTGCCAAAACAATCTTGCTCAACAAAAGAACCTCAAGATGCATCACCATTAGCAACGGTAATAAAAACAGCCTAGAACTGGCATAAAAAAAGACTTGTGGATCAATGAGCTTGAATTGAAGACTAAGACATTAACCCGCACATCTATGAACAACTGATTTTCACAAAGAGGCCACAAACATTCAATGGAAAAAGATAGTACCTTCAAGAAATGGTGTTGACATAACTGGATGGTAATATGTAGAAAAATACAAATAGATTCAAACCTATCACCCTGAACAAAATTCAAATCCAAGTGGGTCAACTACCTCAACAGAAACCCAGCCATACTGAACTTGATAGAAAACAAAATGATAATACCCTCCAACACATTGGCACAGACAACCACTTCCTAAATATAACACCAGTAGCACAGACACCAAGAACAACAATCAATAAGTGGGACCTCCTGAAACTGAGATGCTTCTATAAGGCCAAGGACAAAGTCAATAAAACAAAATGACAGTCTACAAAATGTGAAAAGATTTTCAGCAACCCTACAAGTCACAGAGGACTAACCTCTAAAATATATAGAGAACTTAAGAAACTAGAGCCCAAATCCCTAAATAATCCAGTTAAATATGGTGTTCAGAACTGGAAAGGAAATTCTAAGCAGAAGAATTAAGAATGGCTGAAAGGCAGTTGACAAAAAGTTCAGCATCTTTAGCCATCAGAGAAATGCAAATAAAAACAACTTTAAGATACTACCTTACACCTGTCAGAATGGCTAAGATTAAAAATAGAGATGACAGCCTATGCTGGAGAGGACGCAGAGCAAAGGGAACACTCCTCCATTGTTGGTAGGAGTGTAAGCTTGTTAAGGCAATCTGGAACATAGTATGGTGGTTTCTCAGAAAACTGAGAATCCATCTCCCCAAGGATCCAGCAATATCACCATAGGGCATATACCCAAATGATGCCCATTTACACCACAAAAGCATCATCACAACTATGTTCACAGCAGCATTATTTGTAATAGCAAGAACTTTGAAACAACCTAGATGACCCCCAACTGAAGAATGGATTAACAAACTGTGGTACATCTACACAATGGAGTACTACTAAAATTTGCAGGCAAATGGATAGAATTAGAGAATATCTTCCTGAGCGAGGTATCACAAACCCAGAAAGATAAGCAGGGGATGTACTTGATAATAAGAAGACTTAAAAAAAAGAAAGAAAACAGTTTTTTAGATAATTTTGTCTTTGTTACCTTGACTTTTTAATTACAGCAATAGCAAAATAATTGAGAGAAATACCATAAACGTTCATCGTCATTGATATTGATCTACTTAATGTATGTCTTTTTCTATAATATCTATATTAGAACCACCTCCATTTATATTTTTTATTAGAGAAAGTATTTTGTTTTTGTTCCTACACTGTTCTTTCCTATTTTCAGAGTATGTTTATTGTCATGCTCTATGTCTTTTCCTTCCTTAGACTACAACACTTTTCAGCTTACATAATGTTAATTATACTAGACTTCTTTGTATATTTAATATCAATCTTATTGGTTGCTTAGTTCAACATTTTCATTAATGTGTGTTTTAGCTATTGTAACAAATGAGGTTATTGTTTATAAATATTCAATTAAAAATGCCTCCAGAACATCATCAAGCAGGAGGCATTTAGGGCATTATCTTAATTATTAATTAATATAGCAGGATATAGTTCACTAGAAGTGATTTCATCCCTTGGCTTCTTGTGGTGGTTGCTAAAAGAAAGCCAACTGAGCAAGCTATATTGAACATCCTGTAAGTAGCTCCCCTCCATGGCCTCTACATCAGTTTCTGCCTCCAAGTTCCTGTACTGTTTGAGTTTCATTCTTAACTCCCTTCATCAAAGGATTGTTGAAATGGAAGCTTCAGCTAAATAATCCTTTTCCTCCCCTACTACCCCACCCATGGTATTTGAACAAACCATAGTTACCTAAAGTAAGAAAAAAATTTTTATCAAAATAGTGGAGTATTGTTGTGACACACTTGATCATTTTTTTTTCTAGAAGTACTGAGGAAGGATTTAGAGCTTCACACAAGAAAAGTCTTTGAGTTTTTAAAGCTCAGTCAGCTGTTATTTGGGAGTTAGGAAAAAATAAAAAGGGTTGAGGCCAGTGCAGACATTTGAGGCCTGACTTGTGAAGTTTCAATGTGAAGCAAAAACTCTACCAAGTCTTTGCGTAAGGGTTACCCAGACAGTACTGGTTTTGAAGGCATAAAGGACCATGAAGAGTAGTTAAGGCTTGACAGTATGAGAAGACTGGATAGGACATTACAGGTGCCTCCTCAGTAATAGTTAAAGCTCCAGGACTGAAGGACTTTTGAAGAGAAGTTGAAACTCTGCACCATGAAGAAATCCTTGAAAAGCCTATCAGTGAAAGTGTAACTCAGATGTACCACAGGACTCCAGAAATTTTTAGAAAGTCAGTACCAGGAAATGTCCTCTAAAAAGAGCAGCAACAGTACAGTGCAATAATTTGGACCCTAGAAAATAAGCTATATGTTTTATAGAGGGAAGAACCCTCTATATAAAATTGACTTACTTCCTTTGAGGACAACAGAAGATCATGAGTGAATCCCATATAATTGTACAGTGTATTTATTGACAGTGTTTGTAGTTTGATTTTGCTTAGTTCAGATCATAACTGTGCTTTGGTTCTTCCCTCTTGAAGAAAGATATTTAACTACATTTTACTTTTGTAGGACCATATAATTTAAAGACTGAACTTTTAAAGACATTTTAGAGTTTTAAATAGGTTGGATATTTTTAAAATAGACTGAACTTCTAATATGTTTGGATTTGTAAAGACATATGACTTCTAAAATTATATTTTTGCATGTGAGATTTTGTGAAAGAACAGGTTGTGGCTTAATGATCATGTGTTTGTTTGTCATGTTGATAAGGGTTCAATTGTATTGGATAGTTTTATGACAACTTGACACAAGCTAAAATCACTTGCACAAAATAAAAACCTCAATTAAAGTAATGCCTTTATAAGATCAGGAAGAAGAGAAGCCAATGGGGTACTTTCTTAATTAGTGATTAACATGGGAGAACATAGCTAAGTTCAGGTGGAAAATCCCTTGAAAAGAGATGCAGAAAATACTCAATAAAATACCTGTAAACCAAAACCAATGCCACCTTCAAAAAAAATAACAAAGCATGAACAAATAGGCTTTATCCCAGAAATGCAGAGAAGGGTTAGCATATAGTGATCAGTAAATGCAATCCACCATATAATAACATGAAAAAATTGAATTATTATCACATCAGATGCCAAAAAGCATCCTGTGAAAAAATCCAAAACCACTTCATGATAAAAGTCTTAAAGATATTATGGTTACAAGGAATAAAAATAAACATAAGAAAGCCAATTTAGAGCAAGTCAATAGGAAACATAAAATTAAATGTAGAGAAATTCAGAGCAATTCCACTAAAATCAAGAACAAAACAAGGATGCCCTCTCTCTCCTTATCTATCCACTGTTGAACTTTAAGTTTTAGCTAGATCAGTAAGACAGCAGAAGGAGGTTAAGGGGACATAAATTAGAAATTAAAAACCAAAGTATCATTATTTATAGATAATAAGGTAATATATACAAGTGACCCTAAAAATTATAATTTCCACTAAGGAAATCCTGCAGCTAATAAACACCTTCAGTGAAGTGGCTTAATACAAGATTAACTCAACAAGCAAACAAATAATAATCCCATTTGCCCTCTTATATACAAATGGCATCCAGACTGAGAAAAACTTTATGGACTAGATACTTTTAACTTTTTTAAATTATGTAAAATATCTTAGGATAATTAACATCAAGCAAGTGAAAGACTTGTATAGTTTGTATAATAAAAATTTCACGTCTTTTAAAGAACGAAACTGAAGAAGATATCAGAAGAAAGAAAGATGTCCCATGCTCATGGATCAGGGGAATGACCATAGTTAAAATGATCATCCTACCTAAAGCATTTTTAAGATTCAATGCAATCCCCATCAAAGCACAGCCATATTTTTTTAACAGATCTTGAAAACCCAACTTTCATCTCCATATGAGTAATAAAAAAAGATCCAGGATAGCTAAAACAATCATGCAATAAATGAATTGCTGGAGGTATAACAATTCCTGTCTTACAGAGCTGTAGTTAAAAAAAATCCCACATAGTATTGGCATAAAAATAGACATGTTGCTCATTGGAACTGAACTGTATACCCAGACATAAATTCATACCTTTATGGACTCCTTATTTTTGGTTAAAGAAGCCAGAAATACACACTTTTAAAAAGAAAGGATCATCAACAAGTGATATTTCTTAAACTGTCTATCTACTGAATATCTGCATGTAGAAGATTATAAATCAGTTCCTACTTATTACCCTTCAGAAAACTCAAGTACAATTGGATCAAAGACCTCAACATAAAACCAGACATACTATACCTGATGAAAGAGAAAGTGAGGAACAGCCTTAAACTCATTGGCACAGGACATAACTTTATTAACAGAACACTGATAATTCCTGCACTAAAATGAATAACTAATAAAGGAGACCTGATGAAACTGAGAAGCTTTTGTAAGGCAAAGAACTCCATCAATTGGATAAATAAGCAATTTACAAAATAAGAAATATTTCCAACTCCACACTTGGTAGACGATTGGTATCTAAATATAAAGAACTCAGGAAATTAGATATCTATAATTCAAATAATCCAATTTAAAAAGGGGTAACAAATCTAAACAGACAATTTTCAATAGAGTAAACTAAATTTTCCATGAAACACTTAAAGAACTGTTCAATGTCTTTAGTAATCAGGGAAATGCAAAACAAAACAACTTTGTCATTTCATATTATACTTCTCAGTATTGCTAACATCAAAGATATAAAAGCAGCTCATGCTGGTAAAGATGTAGAAAAAAAAACAAACACTGATCCATTGCTGGTTGTAATGCAAACTTGTACAGCCACTATGGAAATTAGTATGGCAATTTCCCAGAAAATAGAGAATCAATTTAGCTCAGTACTCAGCTATATCACTCTTGGGCATATATCTGAAACACACCACTAAATTCTACCACAAAACACTTGATCATCTGTGTTCATTATAGCTTTATTAATAGTAGTATGAAACTGAAAACCATCAAGATGTTATTCAACCAAGGAATGCATTAATAAAATGTGGTACATGACTTGGCTTTAATAAATGACATTATTTGAAGGAAAATAAATAGAAATAAAAAAATATGATTTCAAGTGAGACAACCCAGAAACACAAATGTGGTATGTAATCACTTATAGGCAGGTATTAGACATCAAGTAATGATAACCAACCTACAATTTATACACCCAAATATATTAGGTAAACGGGGGGGGGGAGCCTCGAGGACCAATGCATGGATCTTCGGTCGAAGCAGAAATAGAATAGATTTTATGGGTAAATAGGGTGGGTAAGTACAGGAGCAGGAGGTAATGAGAAAGCAATGTGATGAAGAAAGAAAATATAGGAAGAGACTACTGGAATTAGGAGTCACATGGGGATATTGTAGAAACCTAGTATCATAGAAACTTCCTGGAATGTAAGAGAGTAAGTCTAATGAGTACTCCTTGCAATAGCTGATACAAAGTCCAAACTGGCTATCTTTTGTAGCCAGGCCAGATTTAATGTGGCAGGACTGGGTTATACTAGGTTGAGTTGTTGAGTTATTTGCTTGCTGGACCATTTGGTCCTTTTGAGATCTTCAAATAATCCAGGCTAATGCTAGGACAGAGAATTTCACTCCACAAACTTACATTGGGGCTTCATTGCAGAAGAAAACACCAACATAACTCATGGAATGTAGATAGGTTGAGCTGTTCTGTGTATTGAGAAGACTCCTCTGCAGGCTACCAAAAAGAAAACATAGACATCAACACTGCCACAAAATATTTGACATACAATTTTTCCTGCCTATCAGATAATTTGGGGCAATGTTCGCACACACCTTAAGAATGTGGCCAGCCAAAATTTCATTAACCAGTGTCCTACTCTCATGAAAGGAAGTGCCTGGCACCACTTGCAGAGCCAGTAGCCAGAAATAGATAGCTGAGAGACTAGGATGCAACCAAATACGACTTGTCTAAAGCAACAAAGAAAACCAAAATAATATGATCCCTAATGATATTTTGCTATACACATTGATCAGAACCTTGTGAAGTTGTCAACAAAGAAATTCTTTGAATAGCAAATAGTAAAGGATATAGACTTTACAGGCAGACATTTTGCAGAGATAGTTTAAATTGAATATCTTCATTGAGTTATTATCCTTAGAGATAATGAAATCTTGTGAAAGATGGGCAGAAAGATTATAGAAGCAAGAGAAAAATGGATAACCCAAGTAAAATATATCCCAATAAATCAACTAAGTGCATATGGATTTAGCAAGACTCCAGCAGCCAGCACAGGGCCTGCATGGGTCTGCATCAGTTCTTTGTCATATATGTTGTGGTTGTTAGCTTGGTATTTTTGAGCAAGTGGATGTGTCTTGAATCATTTGCTTGCTCTTGTGACTCTTCTCCTTTTGTTGCATAACCTTGTCAATCCTCAGTGTGAGAGCTTTTGTCTTACTTATATTTTGATTTGTCATGTTTTGTTGCTGTTTCTTGGAAGTCTGCTCATTTCTAAATGGAGCTAGAAAAAAAAAGTAGATCCAGAGGAGATGAGTGGTGGGAGACACCAGGGAAGACTGAAGAGAGAATAAAATGGGGTTAGCATGTATTGTATGAGAGAATAATCTATTTTTTGAAGTGCTAAATACTCTTTATGTGATATTATACATAGACCACAGTTAGTACCTTTCAATGTAAAAGGCATCATCCTTTGACTTAAGGAATTCTAATTCTAATTTAAATGATTCAAATTCTAAATCAAGTCAAGAATAGATAGTTGCTTCCTGACATTTAGTCACTGCCTTTAACAGGCCAATGAATACAAACTGTAACACAGGTGAGTCTTCACATTTCTGAGACAGTGTGAGAATTTTCCCAGAGTTTAACCATATTCATATGCCCAGTTATATAAATTTAAGTATAAAAGCATTCAATGGGTTTGAGGTGGCACCCTCATCTTTTGTGGAAAGTAGAATTAAGTTCAATCCTATCTTGACAATGGAAGAACACTGATAGTACTGATGCAACTGGAATTGTTATTCTTAAAAAAGATCATATTCACTTTTCTACAAGTCAGTTTTACTTAAATCAGGACCATCTAACAAAAACATTGTTAGCCATTCATGATCTAAATTTTGGTATATGAATTAAATTATGGTACACATTAAAAGCCAAGAGACATGTGTAATAAATAAGGCAATGGAATTACTCATTAATAGCCTTTTTAAGATAAGCTATTAGGTCTGCCCTTTCTCCCTCCTTCCTAATTCCAGGAAAGATCATTTTTGTTCCAGGGATGTACATTTTGTGATTCTCCAAATACTCCATCAGGGTATCCTCTCTCCAGGTGATGCCTTTGTTCTTGTTGGCATCCGTGTATGAGAATCCAGAGGCCTGACCCAATTTCCTCCCATGGAGATTTGGTCCAGTCTTAAGCTTGCCTCCCTTTTCCACCGTGTGGCACTAGGCATAGTTCTGAACAAAAATCTTCTTGCCTTTCCAACATCACCCATTTTCAATTCGCCCCCAGGTGATCAATACTATAGTTGCTCAGATTCAAAGACAGATGTCATGCTGTCTCTTGAATAATCTATTTTTAATTATAAAGTATTCATCCTTTCGAAAACTGTTAATAAAATCTTTACAAACAAAATAAAGCCATATATTATGAAAATCATTCATGATAATCAAGCTCACATTTTTCCAAAAAATGCAGAAATGATTTAACATGTGTAAGTAAATATATACATATAAAAATAGTCTTATGGACTTAAAAAAGTCACATGATCATCTCAATATTTCAAAAAGAAAGCATTTGACATGCCAATATTCTATATGTACAAAAGACCTATAGAAAGTAGGACTAGAAAGAACATACCACAACATAAGAGAAATATATATACATATACATATTTGCATATACCTAAATTAATAAAATCCTAAAGCAATTGCACAGAAATCAGGAATAAGACAGCGTTGTCTTTACCTCCTTCATTTTTCCAATATAGTTCTTAAGCATTTTCTGGAGCATCAAGAAAGAAAATTAAAAGGATTCAAATAAGAAAACAAGTCATATAATCTCTATTTTAGATGATGTATGTCATCTAAATTTCATAAGAAATTTCAAAAATTCAACCTGTAAAATTTCAGAAATGATCAATTTTAGAAAAGTGGTATATACAAAATCAGCAAACAAAATCTGTAGTATTTTTATACAGAAACAATAAAACTCAAGAGATATTTTATTCACAGTAACCTCAAAGAAAATCAAATATGTAGTAGTAAACTTAACCAAGAAAATAAAAACTTCTAAAACAAAATAAATTTTAATTTATTTTAATTTCTAAAAAAATAAAAATACTCTCAAATATGGAAAATATCTGATGTTATAGACTGTTTACTAATATTGTAAAAATTATAATTTCTTTCTTAATTTTTTGGTATTATCATTTTTATTTTTCCTACCAAGGCAATGTACAATTCAATCTACAAGGCAATTCAGTAAAATTCTTATAAAACTTTCCAGAAATTTTATATAGAAAAAAACCTGTCAAATTCATATTAAAGAAGAAAGACTATGGATAGCACAAGTTATATTTTGAAAACATATTATGCTTGAAGAATAGTCATCTTATACTTCAAGATATAACAGAAATGAGGTAATAAAATAGCATGGTAGTTTCTCAAAAAAACTATTTATTGAACAGTGTTACAAAGTGGAAATGTAATGCTGAAGAGATGGCTCAGGGGTTAGGAGCACTGATTCTTCTTTCAGATGTTCTGAGTTCCATTCCCACAAAATACATGGTGGCTCACAACCATCTATGATGACATCTGGTACCCTATTCTGTATAATGTATACATAAATAAATAAATTTAAAAAAATAAATTAGAAATAATAAGTCTTAAATTAAAAAACAAAGTGGAAAAATAAAAAACAATGACACATAAATATGGCCATCCAATACTCAACACAGATGATAAGTACATATATTGGGGAAAAATGATGCTGGGAAGACCAGATATTTAGATGTTTCAGAAGAAAACTAGGCCCATGTTTATTACTACATACAAGAACCAATACTAAATAGATTAAGGACATCAATATTATTGATTTTCAAAAACCAATAAAGAAATACTTCTGTTAACAGAAACAAAATAGACACCAATGTGAGAGCTGAAATTCTTAAACTGTTGGAAATATGTAGACAGAACTCTCCACATATGACTATAAGTATAGGAACAGACTTTCTAAATAAAGCTCCATTTGTTCAGAAATTGGGCCAGCATTTGAGAAGTAAAACATAATAAAAATAAAAATCTTTTGTATAGCAAAAGAAACAATAAAAGGGAAGTCACATATTAGGAAAATGACTTTGCCACTATTTGTTTGGCAGAGAACTAATATCCAAATTATGTATGTATTTACTATTGAAGTCAGTGGTTGTACTTCAGGAAAATGAGACTATAACAACCTCAATATCCAGCTATACCAACTTGGCTATATACCTAAAAATCTTTACATTCTAATACAGGAAAAATTCTCCAATTCAACAGGAATTGAAAACAACTGTAAATCAATGAAGAAATAAAAAGTGATAAATTTACAAAAAAAAAGAATGTTATTCAGCTCTTTTTAGAAGTGAAATCATGAAATTTAAAGTGAAATAAATAATTCTAGAAAAAAAAATTCTCATGTGAGGTCCCAAAAGACAAATTTAGTAAGTATTTACTTATTTACTTATTTAGTAAGTATTTACCTGAAAAGAAGGCTGCAATCCATAGATCCAAAGAGGTTATGTATAGAGAAAGGCACTATAAAAAGGGTTAGATTCACCTAAAAATCAAAAATAGGATAGTAATGGATGAATGAGAAGGACAGAAACAGGGAGATCAAACAGAAAAGGAGGTGATATGAAAGGCAATACATAGAAGGACAGCTAAAACTAAGGGCCATTTGTGGGACTGTATAACCCTTTACACAGTAAAGTAGAAGCTTCCTAAAAATATATAAATATGTCTAAACTTCTCTAAGATTACCAAAAATGGAGATGGAAGGGTATGGTGATATGTTATATGCTTAATAAAATCTGGAATACCAAGAGATCAACCTACAGTCAAACTGGGCAGAGGTAGCACTTGGGAGATAGTTCTAAATCTCAGAGAGTTCAAGGGATAACTGATCAGTGGTAACTCACATTTTCCCAGAATGGGGATCCGAAAGATCTTCGTGAGTACAAGGCCAAACAGCCAGGCAGTAATGGCACACACCTTTAATCCCAGCACAGGGGAAAGACCCACAGTGGTATCCTACATCTTAAATTACATAACTCCAGAGACAGAAATCTTTCTGTGTTTCTATGGGTTCAAGGATCACTACCAAATAATAGTAGCTCACGCCTTTACTCTTAACCTGGATGGGATACAGCTGAGTGGAGACAGAGGACACTTTAGAAGTGATCAAGAAGAGGCTGAGGAAGCTAGAAAATTGCTGGGTGAGATTTGACTGTGGTGTTTCTCTCTTTGATATTTCAGCCTTTCTCTGATATTTGGCTCTTAGTTTCTTTTAAACAACCAGAATTTGTGGAACAGCAGAGACAAACTGGATATTTCACACCAGCAAACAAAACTTCCAGTTCCATGAATGTGTCTTATTTAGTTGAGTTATATTGTTCAAAGTTTCCCCAGTTACCTCAAACAGTCCAGGCCTTTGCCAAAGTTATTGAATGTTTTTCGCAAACTGATGGTAAAACCATATTGCTGAAGACAATACCTATACAACTCATTAAACATAGGGAAGTTGAGCTGGTGCCCACAACAGAACTTCTGCCCTAATTGATCATTGTGTGCCTACTAGAATGTACTGCAAATGTGGCCAAAGAAAAAAGGTAAACACAATCCAGCTACAGATTTTTCAATCTACAGTGATGACAAGTTAGCAAGTTTTAACTATGTGAAATGGTCACACAAAAATTGTAGACCAACCAATATATGAATATATGTAAGCACCACTCCCTAAAATGTAATTCATCCCAGACACTGTTAGTGGCCAAGAATCTGAATATCGATAGGTCACAAACCTGGAGAAAATAACAAATATGATTTTATTGCTAAAAGAGTGTAACCATAAAATGACTCCTAATGACATATACAAAGATCACCATCTTGTTCAACCATCATCAGAGAAGATTCTTACTGCAGTATATAATAATAGAGACTTACAGCTAGACAATGTGAAGAAAATGAGAGACCTTAAAACACTCAGTCCTAAGTAAAATGTCACCATCAAAACTTTTTTTTCCAGGGCTCAAAGAACTCAGCAGCCAAGAAGACAGAAAGATTGTATTCATACAGAATAGAGAACACCACAGAAACAAGGTCTTCTAAACAGAGCAGGGTGAATGCATGTGTGAACTCACAAGGACTGTTGCAGCAGTCATAGGTATCACACAGGTTGCCACCTGTTGGGGGTCTCAGTATTGAGTAGAGAAGTGAGCACATGTTCAATTTTCTTTTTTTCTTATTTTTTTATTATGAATAAAGTCACATTTTTTTATCCGTGTATGTTCTCGTTCAAGACCCCTTCCCCCTCTCATCCCTTCCAGTTATTCTATCTTCTCCACATAGCCCCATCTCCCCAGCAAGGGCAGGAGGTCCCAATGTCCCAATATGACTTAGCTCAGCATCCAGTACTGGCAGATCCAGTTTCCTCACCTCAACATCAAGACTGAGCCAGGTGTTCCTCTAGAGGGAGTGGGATCCAAGGTGCAACTCCGAGGTGTTTCAGATCCAAAGCTGCTCAGTGGTTGTGGTTTGCAGCTTGGACATGCTTTGCTTTTTGCTTTTTTTTTTTTTTTTTTTTTTTTTTTTAAGAGTCTACTAATGAGTGAGTACATGCCCTGCTTATCTTTCTGGGTTTGTGGTACCTCACTCAAGAAGATGTTCTCCAAATCCATCCATTTGCCTGCAAATTTTAGGATATCATTTTTTCTTACTGGTGAGGAGTACTCCATTGTGTAGATGTACCACAGTTTGTTAATCCATTCTTCATTGAGGGGCATTTAGGTTTTTTTCCAGGTTCTTGCTATTATAAATAATGCTGCTATGAACATAATTGAGTTAATGCCTTTGGAGTGCAAATGTGCATCTTTTGGGTATACACCCAGAAGTGGTATTGCTGAATCCTTGGAGAAATTGATTTCCAATTTTCTGAGAAACTGCCATACTGCATTCCAGAGAGGCTGAACAAGCTTACACTCCCACCAATAATGGAGAACTCTTCCCCTTACTCCTCAACCTCTCCAGCACAGGCTGTCATCTGTGTCTTTTATCTTAGCCAATCTGACAGGTGTCAGGTGGTATCTCAAAGTTGTTTTGATTTGTATTCCTCTGGTGGCTAAAGGTGTTGAGCACTTTTTCTAGTGCCTTTCAGCCATTTGTAATTCTTCTGCTGAGAATTCCCTTTTTAGTTCTAAACCCCTTTTGTTGATTGGGTTATTCAAGGTTTTGGGCTCTAGTTGCTTGAGTTCTTTACGTATTTTAGAGATCAGCCCTCTATCACTTGTAGGGTTGGTGAAAATCTTTTCTCATTCTGTAGACTGTTGTTTTGTCCAATTGACAGTATCCTTGGCTTATAGAGGCTTCTCAGTTTCAGGAGGTCTCACTTATTGATTGTTGTTCCTAGTGTCTGTGACATTGGTGTTATATTTAGGAAGTGGTTGCCTGTGCCAATTCGTTGGAGGGTATTTCCCACTTTCTTTTCTATCAGGTTCAGGTGGCTGGGTTTACGTTGAGGTCTTTGATCAATTTTCTAACCCAGAAAATACTTCTAACAATTGATAACTATGCACAAACAAAATGTGAGCATTTTCTAATGAAGTCTCACTGGATATACAAAGTGATTTCGTTTTAAATATTTTTATTGGCTATTTGGTACTTTTACATCATGCACTCCAATCCCAGTTATTTCTTTGTCCTCTCATATTTATTTTTAACCCTTTAACATCCCCCAAATTATTTTAAAAGGAATAAAAATTAAATAAAATAAATAAGAAAATATTAATTAATACAACAAAAACTCCACAAAACAAAGCAAAAGCAATTAAGCAAGCAAACAAACAAAAACATTTTTTTGTTTTTATCTTTCCAGCCTCTTCATTATCTCTTTAGTCTTTTTAGTGGTTCTGGGGTCTGCAGTGTATTTATCATACAGTAGACCAGCTTTACTTGCAAATGTTCATTGTGTAATGAGTTTTTGGTCAGTTTCAAGTCCTACAGCTTCTGGTACAACTTCAATACTTAACCCTCACCAAAAGTCCACTTGGATATTCTGCTGTTGCCCCAATCAAAGAGATCCTGAGGATATGTTTCCACAGGACCAGTCCCTTTTCATTTTCCAGCAAGTCATAGATGGGGTAGATATTTGGATTGGCCAACTCAAAGCCCTGGATATGTTGTGTGGCTGAGTGGTAGCTAAGTTGGTCAGTATGAGCCTCTGCAACCAGCCTTTTCAGGTGAGGTGTGGGACCCAGTACTCCCATGCACATATAGAGGGTTAGGGCCAGCTTCTTAAAGTGTTCAGGCCAGCTTTTATATTAGGAGCAGGGCTTACTATCCTGTGCCAAGGTCACCTAAGCCTGGTCTCACAGGGCTAGTGAGGGACAAGGCTAACTGTCCTGTAAGGGGTGGGGCCAGCTCTCCCAGGGCCAGTGAGGTGTGGGACTGGTTCAGCATGGCCCTGGTACTTCATCGTGCATAGTTTGCAGGGGTCTCTGTGTGAGTATTGACAATGGTCATCAACAGGAATCTCAGCTACAATAAGACTATAGACCCAGAGGTGGCCCTTGGCAGCAGCTTGGGTCAGATGTTATGATGTCCACAGATGGCAGCACAGGTTACTCACATCCTTATAGGCCCATTGAGAGCATGATCTCTGGACTCCAGCATAAACCCAGGTGGTAGCCCAGACCCTGGGGATTTGCATGGCCTTCAATGGTAACAGGATCCATGGATATCAAGACAGTCCCTGGCTGCAGTATTACCATGGATCTAAACATGGCCCTCAGCTGCTGTTCAGGCTTGATGTCACTATGGCCACTGTGGCAGTGCAGGCAATGAGGATCTATATAGCTCTCAGATATGCACATGGCCTCAGGTGTTCAGCACCTTTAATTTTTAGGATCTGCCTCTCTCCACAGCTCATGAATGGTTCTGCCTCTCTTTCTCAAATTTCCCCACCATATATTTGGTCAGCATAATGGCACATGGTCAATGGATAGAAATTTGGTTGTCTTCTACCCTCCAGGTCAAGTGTCACCAAGTGAGCCTATGCATATTCTCCACCTGTCTGAGCCTAGTAGGGCCAGGTGGGGCCATGATTGTCTTCAGCCCACACCAGCCAATTGGCACTAGGCAAGCTTGATGACATGCCCCTACAAACCACTCTTAATTTCAGGTCCCATGTCCAGAAGAAGACGACCAACAAAAACATAGTCAATAGCATTTTTGGAGGTTCTTTGTGTCATAATTTACTTAATCCAAGCAAAGTTGAAAATTATGATCTCTTATATATTTGGTTGTGAGCCTAGCACCTTGGACCAGCACTTTGGAGCCCATTCCCTCCAGAGGAACATCTGACCCAGTCTTGATATGTGGATGAGGAAAGCGGATTTACCTGGAGTGGATGCTGAACTAAGCCATCTTGAGACCTTGGGATCTCTTGACCTTACTGGGGAGGAGATAAGGAGATGGGGTGAAGAGTGAGTGACTGGGATGTGCAGGAGGGGGAAGGTAGTTTGAACAAGGTGATACATGGATAAAAAAATGAGACTTTATTCATAATAAAAAAATAAAAGGTAGTTATAGAAAATAAAGAAAATTATGATATAAACATATGGAGTCTAATTTAAACATACAGTGAGGCTCAGTGAGGACAAATGTTCCTAAGTGAAGCCTGTCACACAGACTTAGAATCAATGAGTAGGCAAGTTACTATGAGTAGGACATGCTGTAGAGGAGACAAAGAAATTTAATGTTTATTATTATTATTATTTTCTATATGACTCCTCTAAGCAAATGTGCAAAAACATTCAGTGTATTTATTAAGAATTTCTAAGTGTTTGTAGATATCCTACAATACAAAGTAGGTGATATAAAGAACAGCATTGCTAAGTAAAAATGTCAATAGTATTATTATATGCTACAGAGAAGCCATTTTAGAATCTGCTTATAGAACTTAAATTGATTTTTCAAGTGTATCTTGGAGATGAGTTAGAAAAGCTCACAAGTTGAAGTGGGTCACTGTGGGAGAGAGAGAGAAACTAACTTCTAGAGAAACCATAAGCTTACCTACCTGTAGATTCTTCAAATCAGAAACTCTGGCCAGAAGAAAGAAAGAAAACTGCAGGTTTAAACACTGTTCTTCACAATTTGCTCTCTCACACTGAAATGCTGCATTAAGGCAACAGCAGCAGGTGGTGAGTGGGTGGCTGCAAACAGGAATAATAGAACCAAAAGAAGGAGAATGGTCTTCTTAATGTTAGGTAGGCTCTCATAGAAGGAAGAAGTGCATGCCTTTATCCCTACAGAGTACATAAAACAGAAAAGGAGGACAGAAGGTGAGAGATTTTACAATAGTTGCCACTGAAAAGGGCAGTCAAATGGAGGGAAGGGGAGCATTGAATGAGGGAGTGTTGGAGAAAACTCCTCAAACTTGCAAGGCTGTGAAGAAAAATTCCTGAAAGGAATCTGTCTGCAGACAATAATTGCCTTATTGGAATTTCACTATTGGAGAGTAACTGGAATGAATGTAAGACCAGAAGCTAATTATCCTGTCTCAGCGTAAATTGTGGCCATCCAGAACAGTCATTCCTTACCTGTACATCAACTAACATCTTGTCACAGTAGATAAAAGTCTTGTTGGAACCTATTAGCTTTACAGATCACTAACTTTCACCAACCCCAAATCTAAGACTGTCATCAAATAACAACTTAGGTCTGTAGAAAAGCATCCTCCATCTCCATGGCCCACTTCTATGATGTAGCATCTGCCTCTAAGATATATCCCCTAGTGCATTTTAAGTTGCTTTGATTTAGGACCTTCTTTGCTCTTAAAACTATAGCAACATCATGAAACTACTTCCAATTTGAAACATGAAATTTTGATGTAACCTAATTCTGTGCTCTTTCATGCTCACTCAGAATGGCTCTGGAATAAACCTTCTCTCATTCTCCTTAAGACAAGAGCTGTGGTATTTGTGTTGGAAGCATTCTGGTAAATCAAATGTTATGGACTAGGAAAGCAGAAAATGAAGATCTTAACATCCAGGCTTGCTTTGCAAGTGTGACCAAGCTAAGGAGAAAAAAAATTAAATCATGATCCACACTAAGAGTTTTTGGCAGTTCTGGCTAAAATAATACAAAGGACCTTTGACTTGAATTGCTGAAATGAAAATATTGGTGGCCATATCAGAGGTTGCTACAGTCAGCAACAAAGCTTATAAAGTTAAACTTTTGAAATAGTAGAGCTAAATCCTGGAGAGGAAAAGCCCCAAATTAGGGTCAGAGGTGTCTAGGTGGGGTGGAGTTGGGGGATTGTCTCCAGAATGCCATCTCCTTCTTCCTGCTTGCTGCAGTCCTGCTCCTATTGTTTCATTGATATGGTGTGATTACTATTTGAAAGGTTCTTAGTGTATCTAGTATAGGGCGATTTTTTTTGGTGGAAAAATCCCACCTCTCACTGGGTAATTTAAGTTGCAGATCATAATGAAGATGATTCTTATAATAATAATGATGATTAGTAAAGATCTATGATTTAATTGGACTTTCTGAGTTAGCCTAACAGATATAGGTGGTTATGACAGTAAAGATGATTAGATCAATGGTGTAGGTTTTTCTTCTAATTGCTTTAGTAAATACGAAAAAGATAAAAATTGACTAGAAGTAGCTTTCTCTTTCGCTTTGTATGAGATTTATGAAAGACAAAAAATAAGAAAAAGAAAGTTTAATGCATTATAGACCCATAAATTCTGCCTGTGGAAAACAAGCTGACTACCAAAGAAAGCAATTATGTCCTTATACTTGAAGTTAGGCCTGAGTTCCTTGGTCATGTAACTTACAGAATTACTCACAGACCCCTATATCTACCTCATAAAAACAAAATTGTAAGAGAAAATTAAACTATCTTATTGTGTGTAGAGTAAAATAGATGGTTACCTGACAACTCTTAAAGTTTCTCTAGTGCAGAATTAAGGATGAAAATCTGTTACACTCAACCAATAATAGGACCCAACTGAAATCTACATAGCTAGTTTAAAACTTTGTTCATTGGTAATAAATGAACTATTGCTTTGGGGTGAAGATGTTATGGTAGGAAAATTAATCCAAAGAAAAATTTTTACTTGTGGAATTCTAAGAAAAATATGTAACTTTTGAACTTAATACAGTTTATTTTATTGTAAAGATTTTACTTTGTTTTGGGAAAATTTGTAACTTGTGGTTATGAGGTAATATTTTCTTGCATATTAATCCTTGTCTTAGGAGGCACAAAGGTAATAAAAAAGAGATAGTGATGAAAAAAATAAAAGATGTAGAATAAAAAATGTCTGGAAAGAAATGGAAGGGAATGATCAGGGAAGAAATGAAAGGATGACATCAGGAGAGAGAGAAGAAAAACAACTGGGAACAAGAGGAAAGAAAGCATCATGGTTGAAATACAGAACAGAATAAGAATAAGAGCAGGGAGAAAAATAGAATGAATGATTATTTTGGCCCTCAGATAAAGTCCTCCTGTGTGTCTGTACATCTGTCCAGGAGTTAGCCTACTCCACACCTCCTCTCCAGTCTCTCTGACCAACTGGGTGCTGGGCTCCTTAGCAGCATTAAAGCTTTTTACATGTAGGACATATAAAGAAATATGTACCCTTCTTCTCAAGGGCCCAATAACAGTTATACTGAAGTATACTCTGGGGAACCAATAAATTTATTGAGTTCTCTTTTAGGACTTAAGTAAATGATAAAAGATTTGTAAGTACTTCTCTCCCCATGTGGCAGCACCTGGAAAACCTCAAGAGAGTAGAGCTTCTCCTTTGGCTGCTTAGATCAGTATTCTACCCTGTAGATTAGTCTTCCCTAACCTGTCTTTATATTACCATCACCTAGATCCAGGATACCCATATAGCATTGGCAGGTGGTATGCATTAGCTGATAGTCAGGTGAGGATCATGTCTAACCTCTATTCTATGAGGTAGTGCACATCATCTGCAGAGTAAGCTGGGATACTCTTTTTCAAAAAAGATATGGAAGTCAAAACTTCACTCACCAAGATTTTAGTTGCTGGAATCAGAGGAAGCTCACTCATGATAAACTAGTAGTAGGATATTCAGTTAATAGCCAACTTCGTGGGCATGAGTCTTCAAAACACATGGGGAAGTTCATCAGACAAATTGAAGGTGTGAAGATGACAATATATTCTGGTAGATGACTAGAAGCATTGTCTAGCAAAGACAAAATCTTTAAAGGTAAGAACAGAAGTTTTGATGGTGAAGGCTTGCTCTTAAGAATATAAAAGTGTCTTCCCTCTTTTTCTAGGTCATCTTTCTAAGTTTGTCTGTAAATCATTGGGCTAATAAAAAAAAATGGTTAGCCCTAGATTTAGCAAACACGATAGCAAAAGTAGGATAGTTTCCCAAAGGCTCATTTGTCTCAATGGTATCTTTCTTTTGGATCTCTGCACCAAATTTAAAGTTAATAAGAAGGCAGTGCAAAAAGACAAGGATCAATATAATGACCTGAGTAAATTGTCTTTTGTGCAATGGATTTATAATGCTCGAAGAAAATCAGGCAGAATAACGAAGAAGGGACATGAAGTTAAGAGGCTTCACCCACACCAGATTTGTCTATTCTTGAATATCTTGGCGAAGAAGATGACTTGTACCATAAACAATCAGACTTAGCTAATATGTGTCTAATATCAAGAATGGGTTAGGTGTTTCTCAGCATGGAATGGACTCCAAGGTGCCAGCCCATAGGAGAGTTGTATAAACAAGGGGATAGGGATTATAAGGAGGAGTCCCACAGCGAGGGCTGGCAGGAGTTCTAGGAAGCTCACTGAATCAAGAACAGCCACTGGAAAACCATCAGGAAAAGGAGGTAGGTGCTCCAAGTGTAAACAACTTTAGATTGGCATGGGCAGTAAGTAATATGGAATAAAGACTTTAAATAGGCAATAAACTGTGCCTACATAGTCATCTCTGGTGGCCTTTCACAAACAGAGACTATTGAGAGCATCAGATAGCAAAATTATATCTGAAAAAAATATATTATCAGTTAGGGTAGACAAAGAACACCCACTCTCTGTTTTTAGCTGTAAGATTAATGAAATTTGCAGGCAAATGGATGCTTTGGAGAATATCCTTCTGAGCGAGGTATCACAAATCCAGAAAGATAAGCAGGAGATGTACTCACTCATTAGTGGACATTAAACTAAAAAGCAAAAAGCAAAGCATGTCCAAGCTGCAAACCACAACCACTGAACAACTTGGGATCTGAAAAACCTTGGACTGGCACTTTGGATCCCACTCCCTCTAGAGGAACATCTGATCCAGTCTTGATGTTGGGATGAGGAAAGCAGATCTGCCAGGAGTACATGCTAAACTAAGCCACATTGGGACCTTGGGACCTTGGGACCTCCTGCCCTGCTGGGGAGGAGATAAAGTGATGGGAAGAAGAGAGAGTGACTGGGGAGGGGAAGGGAATGGAGTTTGAACAAGGTGTTACATGGATAAAAAAATATGACTTTATTTAATAATAATAATAAAAAAGATCCTGACAACATTAGGATTCCCTCAGAAATTTTCTCCTGGAAAGAAGTAAAAAAAAATGTTTAAGGAGCTAGAACTCTCCTGGAGCTATATTTGTAATTTATCAGGAAACCTGTTAGAAAAGTTAAAAGCTGAATCAATGATGTGTGTGGGAGAACCACACTGTGGCTAGATTTTGTAGCAATACCTATCTCTTACTACCTATTTAGTCTGAAGAACTTCCTCCAAAGTGGCCACTTTAAATAATTCTCCTTTTCTTAATTCAATATGTTGTCTTTTGTGTCTTGCAGAGGAAGGTGTTATGTTGGGGAATGTGATAACATTAAGATGGTGGTGCTCCTCTTTTTGACTGACCATCTGGTCTGCAGTGGCACATGCTTTTAATGATCCTGGAGCAGGTAGTTGTTAACAGGTCACTGTTGCTATTGCTGTGCCACAATATTTTCTGTGAATTTAAATAAAGGAGGAACATATTCATGAGATAAGGGAGGTAAAGAAAACTACATGCCTGCTGCAAACAATAGTTTCTGTAAAGAAGCTGTGTTGGCTGATTAGGATTTCAGTGCTATGGAGAGATAGAAATGTTGTTGGTCCAGAGGCTGATTATTTATCTTGGGATAGTTTTAGCCTTCTGGAAGGGCATTCCTTGTCCTCTTCTGTGAATGAACAAGCATCTTGGGACAATAGATCACAGCTTTTTGGATTGGATTGACATAGTAGATCATAAGTTTCCACCAATACAATAGATAAATATATAAAATATATAAATGTAAATTAAGATAGCATCTTTGGCATACAGGAAATCTTCCTAAGATAAGTTATTTCTCTGTTATGTAACTACCAATGTATTTTAAATTTTATGTGATTTATAAATTTCTTTGCTTTGTAAAATTGTAAAACATTATGATCATGAAATTTTAGGTGACCATAAAAATCTGTGTTCCTGGGCTGTCATGACTCAAAATGGTTCCTTATGGCACTATAAAATGGTTGAGATTAATGGTGGTTCTTTCCACCTCAAATGATTCAATCAAGAACAAATTTCTCACAGATGTGCCTATGTTTGAGTTTTAGTTGATTCCAGATATGGTCAAGTGGACAACCAATATTAACCATCACATATGGAAAGTATATTGCAGGAATCAGAATGGCTAAAACACCTTTCATTATGATTTAGCCTTAGTATCTCTTTGTTAAGTTTTGTGACATGGTTTTGGAGGCCCAATTTATTTATGTAGCACTTAGAGCAAGGAATGTTTTAAATTCTTTCTTGATTTCTGTCTTGACTCATTTTTTACTAGGATTAAGTTCTTCAGTTTCCATGACCTATAAGCTTTCTGTTATGGATTATATACAGCTTTAACCTGTGGTAGCCTGATATGATGCAGGGAATTATTTCAGGTTACCTAAATCTGTTATAATTTTTTTTTTTGTCTAAGTATGTGGTCAGTTTGGAAGTTCCATGAGCTGCTGTAAAGTGTCAGGAGCCATGGAGCCTCACCAGGGATCATTGTATGAATGCCTGTCCAACAGGTTTATGTGAGGCAAAGCCAGTAAATGGTCATCTCTTACTTTTCAAGGACCAGTGGACCACAGAACAGCACATGATTTTGCTGAATTCATGCAACTTGCAGACATTTTTCTCTTTCATTATACTGTTGATTATTAGGGCAGTTTTTAGTTGTACTTTTACAGTCACATATGCAACAACTATTATCTTCTCCAAATATTTTCTTTCTCAAATATTTTCTCCTAAGTTTTAGCAAAGGGCTATACTGCTCAAATTTTTATCTAGAATTTCTTATCCTTGAAACTCTTCTGATGTAGGCACATGTGAGAATACACCAATTGCACTATAAATTGGGTATAAGACAACTCCATAAAAACCAAAAATAAAATTTTGCCTGTAAAATCATCAGAAAACATGATTGACTTATATAGATTTCACAATATGATAAATGGACCTACACTTTAATTTCTGAAGTCAAAATATGGTTTTGTTTCTGTCTTGTTAGCTAATAAGTAGAAGCATACTTTGTGTTTTTGAAATATAACCCATTGTTTGAAATTAGAGATCTGCACTATCTATTTATGGGTAGAAATTCATAAGTGTCCAATGGAAATGGAAACTTGAGTAGATTTCTCTTCTTTTAAGTAAAATTAGTAATCTTACCAGAAAAAAATTTTGATTTTAAATGCATTTTAATTGTCATGTAACCCACACATATTTCTTTATTCTGTGTCTTCCTAACAAGTAATAAGTATGTTCTGAAATCCACAAACTCTTTTTAAATTCCTGAAAAGATTAAAAAAGAAATTGAAGAATTATTACTGATATATTAAAAACTTCTCGTATAAATGGAAGAAAAATTTTGATTATATTAAAATTATTATAAAAGCTCATTGAAAAATGTGAGAGAAAATGCTTCAATGCTTTTGGTAGCTGAGATAAAAGATATTCTCTCTTATAAAGAAAAGAATAGTAGAGCAAATATGTCTCTCAGGTCACCAGGTTTTAAGGCAATTTACTTCTGTCCGTATTTTTATCAGCATCCCTTCGTTTATAATCTCTGACCTTTCAGAAGTTTTGGACCTGATGCATTTTCTCCCAGCTGAAGGTCATGCTCTTTCCTGTTTGCTCTGTCTGAAATAGCTGAGTGCTTTCATCCTAAATCCATGCTTTGGTTTCTGGACCCTCCAAGCATCTGATTAGCTCCATCTTTTATCTCCCATCTCAGTGGCTTTAGACCTTTGGCCTAACTGTTTCTGATGTTCTTCCATATCATGATTGATACAGAACAGCAAAGGTTGACTTCTAATGAGGCATGCCAGACATCCTTGGATGTTACTGAATGTAGTGCCAATGGAATTTTCATCTCTGGAGAACTAGAAGTTTTTATTTAATCTTTTTCAAGCATTCAATTTCTTTTTAGCCTGTATTTCATGCTCTTTAAATAAATGATATTTTAAAAACAAATTTAAAAGACTGGAGAGCATATTAAAATAATAAACTTATTTTGTTATATTTTGTATTATTTTTTAAAGAGAGTGCTAATTTCATCCTTTTGTTTTTTCGGATAGCAATTTTGAATTCTATGCTTAGGCTTGTAATGTTAAAATAGATTTATAATGTATAGTTTTTTAGTAATTGCCTTATTTAAAAAATGACACTAACACATCATACGTACACATTTTATAATGTCAATGCTGTGTTTTGAATAAATGTCTCCAATCATTTTAATAAAATTTAAAATCAAATTTTTATGTCAAAAACATATGTCCATCATTTTACAGTTTGTTGACTGATAAAAGCAGTCACAGTCAGTAAGATAGACAGTATATATTCTGGCTTAAAAGAAAATGGCTTCTAAAAGGAGCGTCAGTATTAGGAAGTGTGGCTTTTTTGAAGTTTGTGTGGCCTTGTCAGAAGAAGTGTATCATTTTGGAGATGGGATTGAGGTCTCCTATGCTCAAGATACACCCAGTATCACAGTTTAATTCCTGTGGTTTGTAGATCAAGATGTTGATCTCTCAGCTCATTCTCCAGCAACATGCCCAACTACAACCACCCTGTTTCCAGCAATGATGATAATAAACTAAACTAATTCTATAAACCACTCAAATTAAATGTTTTTCTTTATAAATTTTCTGTAGGCATGGTGTCTCTTCATAGTATTTGAAACTCTAACTAAGGCAGCCTGTTTCTTGTTGACAAAGTAAAATGGTCTCATACTACATGAGTGTGGAAAAAAATAAACCCACAAAAAATTAGCACTATTTTTGAGACCAAAAGCTAGGCACATGTAGAAGGCAGCATATACCTCACCAGTAAGTCTGAGTGCTGTCTCTGCCCCTCACAGAAAATGTCTTTATACTGATGCCCTTCAGAAATCCAGGGCAAAGAAGCAAGATGTAGACAACATCAACTATTATTTCTTTGTCCATAAATTCCAAGAGGAAACATCTGAGGGTTGAATAATTGACTCTGCAGTTGAAAGCATTTGAGACTCTAACAAAGGACCTGTATTCAATTTCCACCATTCACTTGGCAGTTTTACAATCCCAATGAAACTTCAATCCAAGTCTACTCAATGGCCTCTTCTGGCCTTCAGTGGAATCAGGCACATTTTCATGTGCCTTTCAGTCATTTTTAATTCTGCTGAGAATTTGTTTTTTAGTTCTGGACCCCATTTTTTAATTGTGTTTTTAAGGATTTGGGGCTCTAGTTTATTGAGTTTTCTAAATATTTTAGAAATCCAACCTCTGTCACTTGTAGGGTTGGTAAAAAATTTTTTCCATTCTGTACGCTGTCCCTTTGTTTTATTGACTGTGTTCTTGGCTTTACAGAATCTTATCAGTTTCAAGAGATTCCACTTATTGGTTGTTGTTCTTAGTGACTATGCTACTGGTATTATATTTAAGGAGTGGTCATCTGTGCCAATGCATTTTTCGGTATTTTCCACTTTCTTTTCTATCAAGTTAAGTGTGGCTAGGATTATGTTAATTTCTTTGATCCACCTGAATTTAAGTTTTGTAAAAGGTAATATGTTTGGATCTATTTTCATTTTCCTACACACTACCATTCAGTAAATGCTAAATCATTAGTTGAAGAAACTATCTTTATTCCATTGAATATTTTGAGCCTCTGTTTCAAAAATCAAGTGTTCATAGTTTGTGGGTTAACGTATAGGTCTTCAATTAGATTCTATTGATCCATAAGTCTGTTTTTATGCCAGTACCAAGCTGCTTTTATTACTATGGCTCTATAGTATAACTTGAAGTTAGGGATGGTGATGCTTCCTGAGGTTCTTTTGTTGAGCAAAATTGCTTTGGCAATCCTGGATTTCCTGTTATTTCAAATACAACTGAGTATTATTCCTTCAAGGTCTGTAAAAATTGTGTTGGAATTTTGATAGGAATTGCATTGAATCTGTAGATAGCTTTATGTAAGATTGCCATTTTCACTATGTTGATCCTACCAATCAAGGAATATGGGAGATCTTTCCATTTTTTTATATCCTCTTCAATTTCTTTCTTCAGAAAATTAAAACTTTTGACAAACAGATCTGATACTTCTTTGGTTATAGTTACACAAAGGTATTTAATGCTATTTGCAGCTATCATAAAAGGTGGTGTTTCCCTTATTTATTTTTCAGCCCTTTTATCTTTAGTGTGTAAGGGGGCTACTGATTTCATTCAGTTGATTTGTATCCTGCTATATTAATGAAGGTGTTTATCAGCTGTAGAAGTTCCCTGGTAGAAGTTTGTGGGTCATTTATGTATACAAACATATCATCTGCAAATAGACATGTTTTGATCTCTTCCTTCCAAATTTGTATTCATTTAATCTCTTTTTGCTCTCTTATTGCTTTAGCAAAAACTTTGAGAACTATTTTCAGTAGATAAAGGGAAAGGGGACATCCTTGTCTAGTTCCTGATTTTAGTGAGATTGCTTTGAGTTTTTCTCCATTTAGTTTGATGTTGGCCAGTGGCTTTTTGTAAATGGCCTTTATTATATTTAGGTATTTTCTCTGTATTTCTGATCTCTCTAGGACTTTTATCATGAAGGCATGTTGAATTTTGTCAAAGACTTTTTCAGTATGTAAGGAACTAATCATGTGCTTTTTTTTCCTTCAGTTTATTTATATGATGGATGACATTTACAGCTTCTCATATGTGGAACCATTGCTGTGTTTCTGGGATGAAGCCAACTTGATCATGGTAGATAATATTTTTTATATATTTTTATATATGGTTTACCATAATTTTTTTAGAAATTTAGCATCAGTATTCATGAGAATATTATAATAGCTGCAAGTAGCATTAAATACCATGGATTAACTATAACCTAAGAAATAACAGATCTATTTGACAAAAAAATTAAATCACTGAAGAAAGAAATTTAAGTGGATATCAGAAAGTGGAAAGATCTCCCATGTGTGGGGTAGGTAGGATCATCATAGTACAAATGGCAATTCTACCAAAAGCAATCTACAAATTCAATGTACTGCCCATCAAAATCCCAACACAATATTTTACAGACTTTGAAAGAAAAATACTCAAGTTCATTTCGAATAACAGGAAAGCCAAGATTTCCAAAACAATTTTTCTCAACAAAAGAACCTCAGATGGCTCCCTGCCCAGGGAGGGGATGGGGAGTTGTGGAGAAGAAAAAAATGACCTGATGTGGGGGGAGGGGGAAGGGACCTTGAATAAGGATATACAGGGATGGAAAAAAAATTCAGAGGGAAAGCTGAACACAAAGTAAATATATGTGTAGCAATCTTATTTGCATTATCACCCTTGATAAGTCATGCTTATGATTTTTATCTTCTTTATAGTTATTGTTAACTTCTCAGCACTTTAAATTCATTTTACTGTTTTTCTTGATAAATACAAAATAAAAACAATTAAAAAAAAAGAACCTCAGAAGGCATCATCATTCCTGACTTCAACTTATACTATAGAGCTACAGTAATAAAAACAGCCTGGTACTGGCATAAAAACAGACTTGTGTATCAATGGAATCAAATTAAGGATCCAGGCATTAACCCAAAAACCTATGGTCTTTGACAAAGAGACCCAAAATATTCAATGAAAAAAAGATAGTATCTTTAACAAAAGGTGTTGGCATAGCTCGATAGTACTGTGTAGAAAAATGCAAATAGATCTAAACCTATCATCCTGCACAAACTCAAATCGAAGTGAATCAAAGACCTCAACATAAACCTAGCCACATTGAACTTGATAGAAAAGAAAATGGGACATGCCCTCCAACACATTGGCACAGGTGACCACTTCCTAAATATAACACCAGTGTTACAGGCACTAAGAACAACAATCAAAGTGGGACCTCTTGAAACAGAGCAGCTTCTGTAAAGCCAAGGACACTGTCTATAGGATAAAACGACAGCATACACAATGTAAAAAGATTTTCAGCAACCCTACAAGTGATAGAGGACTGATCTCTAAAATACATAGAGAACTCAAGAAACTAGAGCCCAAAACCTTGAATAACCCAATCAAAAAATGGTGTTCAGAACTAAAAAGAGAATTCTCAGCAGAATTACGAATGACTGAAAGGCACTTTTTCAAAGTGCTCAACATCTTCAACATCTTTAGCCATCAGAGAAAAGCAAATCAAAACAACATTGAGATACCACCTAACACCTGTCAGACTGGCTAAAATAAAAGACACAGATGACAGCCTATGCTGGAGAGGTTGAGGAGCAAGGAGAACAGTCCTCCATTGTTGGTGGGAGTGTAACCTTGCTCGACCACTCTGGAATGCAGTATGGCGGTTTATCAGATAACTGGGAATCAATCTCTTCAAGGATCAGCAACACCACTTCTGGGACTGTATCCTAAAAATGCACATTTGCACTCCAAAGGCATTAGTTCAACTATGTTCACAGTAGCATTATTCGTAGTAGGAAGAACCTGGAAACAACCTAGATGTCCCTCAACTGAATAATGGATTAACAAACTGTGGTACATCTACACAATGGAGTACTACTCAGCAGTAAGAAAAAATGATATACTAAAATTTTCAGGCAAATGGATAGATTTGGAGAATATCCTCTTGAGTGAGGTATCACAAACCCATAAAGATAAACAAGAGATTTACTCACTCATTAGTGGACTATAAACAAAAATGCAAAAAGCAAAGTGTGTCCAAGCTGCAAACCACAAACACTGAACAGCTTGGAATCTGAAATACCTGGTACTGGCATCTTGGATCCCACTCCCTCCAGAGGAACACCTGACCCAGTCTTGATGTTTGGTGAGAAAAGTGGATCTGCCTGGAGTGGATGCTAAACTAAGTCATATTTGGACCTTGGGACCTCCGGCCCTTGCTGGGGAGGAGATAAAGAGATTGGAGAAGAAAGAGTGAGTGGAAGGAGTGGGGGATGAAGAGAGCTTGAACAAGGATATACATGGATAAAAATATGACTTTGTTCATAATAAAAAATTAATTAAAAATGGAAAAAAGGAAACTTAAGAAATTTTTAAGACTGTCTACTCTCTCCAAATCTACTCAAAAGTTTAATTAGAGTAATAAGACAATAGTAGGGGATCAAGGAGATTGTAATTGGAAAGAAAGAAGTCAAACTATCACTATTTGCAAATGATATTATAGTATACATCAGTGACCCCTAAAATTATACCAGGAAACTCCTATAGCTGATAAACACCTTTAGTAATGTGGCACGATACAAGATTAACTTAAAAAATAATTGGAACCCTCCTACATACAAATGATAACAAGGTTGAAAAAGACATCAGGGCAACATCATCCTTTACAATAGCTGCAAATAACGTCAAACAACCAAAGATGTAAAGGCCTGTATGAAAATAATTTATGGCATTAAAGAAATAAATTGACCAAATAGTAGTAGCCCATACCTTTAATCTTAACCAGGATGTGATACAGCTGGAAGAAGAAGCTTACCAAGGCTCATCGGCAAGGACACATGGTCAAAGTGGACTGGTTGGACAGATAAACATTTAGAGAGATAGAAATGATAAATGAGAGTGAGAAAGGAAGCTCTAATTTCATGTACTTGATGGACCGCTGTGTAAAGTGTGATGATAAAGAGTATGGTATTGTTTACTAAGAAAAGGATGGTGATGAATCATCTCCAATTTTAACAAGTTTTGAGTTAGTGAAAGTTCCCGATCCTCAAATGTCTATAGAGAATTTAGTGGAGAGCAAACATCACAAGGTTGCTCGGAGTTTAAGAAGTGGACCATCTGACCATGATCTCAAACCCAATGCTGCCACGAGAGATCAGCTAAATATTATTGTGAGTTATCCACCAACCAAGCAGGTCACATACGAAGAACAAGATCTTGTTTGGAAATTTAGATATTATCTTACTAATCAGGAAAAAGCATTTACAAAGTTTTTGAAGTGTGTTAATTGGGACCTGCCCCAGGAGGCCAAGCAGGCACTGAAACTTCTGGGAAAGTGGAAGCCTATGGACGTAGAGGATTCCTTGGAGCTGCTCTCCTCACATTACACCAACCCAACAGTGAGGCGCTATGCCGTGGCCCGCTTATGGCAGGCCGATGATGAGGATTTGCTGATGTACTTATTGCAGCTCGTCCAGGCTCTGAAATATGAAAACTTTGATGACATAAAGAACGGTTTGGAACCTACCAAGAAGGAAAGTCAGGGTTCAGGGTCAGAAAATCTGTCAAATTCTGCAATCAGTTCTTCAGAAATCGATAGCTCCCAAATTCTAACCAACCCTCTTCCTGCCGTGGACTCCCCTCCACCTGCATTGAAATCAAAAGAAGTTTCAGATGGAGAAAATCTAGAGCAAGATCTATGTACCTTCCTGATATCAAGAGCCTGTAAGAACTCAACACTGGCTAATTATTTATACTGGTATGTGAGTGTGGAGTGTGAAGATCAGGACACACAGCAAAGAGATCCAAAGACTCATGAGATGTACCTGAACGTCATGAGGAGATTCAGCCAAGCCTTGCTGAAGGGTGACAAGTCAGTCAGAGTCTTGCGCTCCCTGCTGGCAGCACAGCAGACCTTTGTAGACCGCCTGGTGCATCTGATGAAGGCAGCACAGCGGGAAAGTGGCAACCGTAAGAAGAAGAATGAGAGACTTCAAGCATTGCTTGGACATGATGAAAAAATGAATTTGTCCGATGTAGAGCTGATCCCCTTGCCCTTAGAGCCTCAGGTGAAAATAAGAGGAATCATACCAGAGACGGCCACTCTGTTTAAGAGTGCTCTTATGCCTGTGCAGCTGTTTTTTAAGACAGAAGATGGAGGCAAATACCAAGTTATTTTCAAACTCGGAGATGACCTGCGTCAAGATCAGCTCATTCTTCAGATCGTCTCCCTTATGGACAAGCTGCTACGGAAAGAAAATCTGGATTTGAAACTGACACCTTACAAGGTGTAAGCCACTAGTACAAAACATGGCTTCATGCAATTTATCCAGTCTGTTCCTGTTGCTGAAGTTCTTGACACAGAAGGAAGCATACAGAACTTGTTTAGGAAATATGCCCCAAGTGAGACTGGACCCAATGGTATCAGTGCAGAGGTCATGGACACTTAAGTCAAAAGTTGTGCTGGCTACTGTGTGATTACATACATTCTCGGAGTTGGAGACCGGCAACTGGATAACCTTTTGTTAACAAAAACAGGCAAACTCTTCCACACAGATTTTGGGTACATCCTGGGCCGTGATCCAAAGCCTCTCCCTCCCCCAATGAAGATGAATAAAGAGATGGTGGAAGGGATGGGTGGCACTCAGAGTGAACAGTACCAGGAGTTCCGGAAGCAGTGTTACACAGTCTTTCTCCATCTGCGAAGGTATTAAAATCTGATTTTGAACTTGTTCTCCTTGATGGTTGATGCAAACATACCGCATATTGCTCTTGAACCAGATAAAACTGTTAAAAAGGTTCAGGATAAGTTACGTTTGGACCTGTCCGATGAGGAGGCTGTGCATTATATGCAGAGTCTGATTGATGAGAGGGTCCACGGGCTGTTTGCTGCCGTGGTGGAGCAGATTCATAAGTTTGCTCAGTATTGGAGAAAATGAAAGTGTATTTGGCCTGTCATGATGCCTGACTCACTAAGAAAGCACTTGAGAAGCCACTGCTGTAGATGCTGAAGACATCAGAGAAATAAACAAGGAAAAGAAGGTGTCCAGAAGTTAACTGTGACCAAGATTTGTCTCCTTGGAAGCCATTGCTTAGATCTTGGCATAGAAATTTTATTTGAAGCTGTGTATAGAACAAGGACTAAGTTCACATCTGTAATTCCAGAACTCCAAAGCTGAGGAGGAAGATTTGCTGCAAATTTGAAGCCAGCCTCAGCTACATAATGACTTCTGGGTCTGTCAAAACTATACTGTACATATTTGTCTTATAATGTATAAAGATAAGAAAAGAATTATGTATATGTTTTTAAATTAAAGGGAAGTTCTATTATAAAAAAAGTAAAGCATTTAGCTTCTAAATCTGAAAAAAAGAAATAAATTAAAGAATGTATCAGAAAATTAAGATTTTTCCCATTAAAGCAGTAAAAATAGCAAGCTTACTAAAAGCAATATACATATTCATTAAAATTCTCATCAAGCTTCCGGGTCCAGGTGCTGTCTGCAGAGTCCCAGTGCACTCTGTAGCAGGGGCAGAGAAAGTTTGCCTCCCACCATACCCACAGCTGCTGCTGAGGGAACTTGCACAGCTACCCACCTCATCTTCCAACTGAACAAACAGATAACTTCTGGGGTCTCTGAAGGACAGACTCAGACCCTGCCCAGAGAGGTGACAGAAGGCACACAAGCCCGAGTGCTACAACTGACCAGGACCCATCTAATCATGAACCACTGAAGCCATGGGCAAATGTCAATGCAAAATATTACATAATAATACAAATAACAACATGGTAACTCTAGAAGAGAGTGGCAATCTTACAATTACAAGACCTGAACTGAGCAATGAAGAGAAAACAGAAGGAAGCAACACCAAAAATTCCTTTTTGATGATCATTGAAGCTCTCAAGGAAGATATGAAAAATAGCCTTAAATAAATAGAAGAAACTACAAACAAAAAATTGGAAGACATGAACAAATCTATGAAAGAAACATGCCAGAAACTAAAAGTTGAAATAAAAGCAGAAAAAGAAGCAATAAAAAAGGCACAAAATGAGGCAAAGATGGAAATAGAAAACCTGAAGAAAAAAGA
>PVIH01003127.1:42137-100061 GCA_004025045.1 Sigmodon hispidus
GATAGAATCTCTGAAGTGGAAGACTCAGTAGCTCAAATAAATATATCAGTCAAAGAAAATAGTAAAACTAAAAAAGCCATAACTCAAAATGTTCAGGAAATCTGGGACACCATGAAAAGACCTAATTTGAGAATAATAGGAATAGAAGAAGGAGAAGAATACCAGCTCAAAGGCACAGATAATGTTTTCAATAAAATCAAAGAAGAAAACTCCCCTAACCTGAAGATGGAAGGGCCTGTAAAGATACAAGAAGCTTACAGAACACCAAATAGATATGATCTCAAAAAAAAGTCAGCATGCCACATTATAATCAAGCCACAAAACATACAGAACAAAGAAAAAATTTTAAGAGCTGCAAAAGAAAAGGGCCAACTCACATATAAAGACAGACCCATCAGAATAATGCCTGACTATTCAGTGGAAAAGATGAAAGCTAGAAGGGCTTGGTCAGAAGTTATACAGAAGATAAAAGAGCATGGCTGCCAAACTAGAGTACTATACCCTGCAAAATTATCAAACAGCATAGATGGAGTAAACAAATTATTTCAGGACAAAGTCAGACTGAAAGAATATCTATCTACCAATCCAGCACTACAGAGAGTATTAGAGGGAAAACTCCAACCTAAGGATCCCAGATACACCCATGAAATCACAAACAATCAATAATTCCACAGAAGAATATCCTAGAGAAAGGAAATACAAACAAGTTACCACCAAAAATGGCAGGACATATGAATCAATGATCACTAATTTCCCTTAATATCAATGGTCTCAACTCTCCTATAAAACATCACAAACTAACAAGATGGATATAACAACAGAAGCCATCTTTCTGTTGCCCACAAGAAACACACCTCAACCGCAAAGACAGACCCAGGCTTAGAATAAAGGGTTGGGAAAAGATTTTCCAGTCAAATGGTCCTAAGAAACAAGCAGGGGTTGCAATCCTAATATCTAACAAAGTAGACTTTAAGCTAAAAGTGATTAAAAGGGACCAAGATGGTCACTACTTATTCACCACAGGAAAAATTGGTCAAGAGGAAATTTCAATCTTGAATATTTATGCCCCTAATATAAGGGCACCTTTTTATGTAAAAGAAACACTGTTGAAGCTCAAATCCCACATCAATTCTTACACCCTAATAGTGGAAGATTTCAATACCCCACTTTCAACCCTGGATAGATCAACCAGACAGAGTCTCATCAGAGAAATAAGAAATCTACAACAGGTTATGATGCAAATGGATTTAATAGATATCTACAGAAGCTTCCATCCAAAGGCAAAGGAATATACATATTTCTCAGCTTCTCATGAAACTTTCTCCAAAACTGACCACATAATTGGTCATAAGCAAATATAAACAGATACAAAAAAAATTGGAAATAATCCCTTGTAACATATCGGACCACCAGGGCAAAAGGTTTGAGTTCAACAACATCAAAACCCAAAGAAAGCCTACCAACTCATGGAAATTAAACATCACTCAACTGAACCATCTTTGGGTCAAGGAAGAAATTAAGAAAGAAATCAAAGTCTTCCTAGAATTCAATAAAATGAATCTACAGCATATACAAACTTGTGGGACACAATGAAAGCAGTCTTAAGAGGAAAATTCATAGCGCTAGATACCTATATGAAAAACCTTGAGAAATCCCACACTAGAGACCTAACAGCTCAGCTGAAAGCCTTAGAACAATTAGAAGCGAACTCACCTAGAAGGAGTAGATGGCAGGAAATAATCAAACATAGAGCTGAAATCAATACAATTGAAATAAAAAGAACAATAAAAAGAATCAATGAATCTAAGAGTTGGTTGTTTGAGAAAGTTAACAAGATAGATAAACTCTTAGCCAAAATAATCAAAAAATAGAGAGAGAGTGTTCAAATCAACAAAATCAGAATTGGAAAGGGGGACATAACAACAGACCCCCAGTAAACACAGAGAAATATCAGATCATATTTTGAAAATCTGTATTCCATAAAAAGAGGGAAAACCTAGAAGAAATGGACAGCTTTCTGGACCGGTCCCATCTACCAAAACTAAATGAAGATCAGATTAATTACCTAAAAAGGCTTATAACCCTCAAGGAAATCGAAGCTGTCATTAAAAACCTCCCCAAAAATAAAAGCGCTGGTCCAGATGATTTCAGTGCCGAATTCTACCAGACATTCAAAGAAGAATTACTACCATTACTCCTCAAACTATTTCACACAGTAGAAACTGAAGGAATGTTGCCAAATTCCTTTTATGAGGCCACAATGACCCTAATACCCAAGCCACTCAAAGACACACAAAGAAGTGGAATTACAGACCAATTTCCCTCATGAATACCGATGGGAAAAATCTCAACAAAATTTTGGCAAACTGTATACAAAAATGTATAAAAGATATCATCCACCACGACCAAATAGGCTCCATCCCAGAAACGCAGGGCTGGTTTAACATATGAAAAACTGTAAATGTTATCCATCATATAAACAAACTAAAGGAACAAAACCACATGATCATATCCTTAGATGCAGAAAAAGCCTTAAACAAAATCCAACACTCCTTTATAATTAAAGCCCTGGAGAGATCAGGAATACAGTTAGAATACCTAAATATAATAAAGGCGATTTACAAAAAGTCAACAGCAAGTATCAAACTCAACAGAGAAAAACTCAAAGCAATCCCACTAAAGTCAGGAACTAGGCAAGGATGTCCTCTCTTCCCTTATCTATTCAATATAGTTCTTGAAGTTTTAGCTAAAGCAATAAGGGAATGAAAAGAGATTAAGTGGATACAAATTGGAAAAGAAGAAGTGAAGCTATCTCTGTTTGCAGATGATATGATTGTACACATAAGTGACCCACAAAATTTTTCCAAGGAACTGCTACAGCTGATAAACACCTTCAGCAATGTAGCAGGGTACAAGATTAACTCAAAGAAATCAGTAGCCCTTCTATACACTAAAGATAGAAGAGCTGAAAAAAGAAATAAGGGAAACATTACCATTCATAATAGCTGCAAATAGTATTAAATACCTTGGAGTAACTATAACCAAAAAAGTAACAGACCTATTTGACAAAGATTTTAAATCACTGAAGAAAGAAATTGAAGAGGATATCAGAAAATGGAAAGCTCTCCCATGTTCCTGGATTGGTAGGATCAACATAATAAAAATGGCAATTCTACCAAAGGCAATCTACAGATTCAATGCACGGCCCATCAAAATCCCAACACAATATTTTTTGGACCTTGAAAGAACAATACTCAGTTTCATTTGGAATAACAGGAAAGCCAAGATTGCCAAAACAATTTTACTCAACAAAAGAATCTCAGGAGGTATCACCATCCCTGACTTCAAGCTATACTATAGAGGTACAGTAATAAAAACAGCCTGTTATTGGCATAAAAACAGGTTGTGGATCAATGGAATAGAATTGAGGATCCAGACATTAACCCAAAAACCTATGAACACCTGATCTTTGACAAAGAATCCGAAAACATTCAATGGAAAAAAGATAGTATATTTAACAAATGGTGTTGGCATAGCTGGATGGAAGTGTGTAGAAAAATGCAAATAGATCCAATCCTGTCACCCTGCACAAAACTCAAATCCAAGTGGATAAAAGACCTCAACTTAAACCCAGCCACTTTGAACTTGATAGAAAAGAAAGTGGGAAATACACTTCTATAAATTGGCACAGGCGACCACTTCCTATATATAACACCAGTGGCACAGACACTAAGTACAACAATCAATAAGAGGGATCTCCTGAAGCTAGGAAGCTTCTGCAAAGCCAAGGACACTGTCAATATGACAAAATGGCAGCCTACAAAATGGGAAAAGAGTTTCACCAACTCTACAAATGATGATAGAGGACTGATCTCTAAGATATATAAAGAGCTCAAGAATCTAAAGCCCAAAACTTTGAATAATCCAATCAAAAAATAGGTACAGATCTAAAAAGGGAATTCTCAGCAGAGGAACTATGAATGGCTGAAAGTCACCTGAAAAAGTACTCTTCATCTTTAGCCATCAGAGAAATGCAAATCAAAACAACTTTGAGATACCACCTAACACCTGTTAGATTGGCTAAGATAAAAGGCACAGATGACAGCCTGTGTTGGAGAGGATGCAGAGCAAGGGGAAACTCCTCCATTGTTGGTGGGAGTGTAAGCTTGTTCAGCAACTTTGGAATGCAATATGGCGGTTTCTCAGAAAATTAAGAATCAATCTCCCCAAGGACCCAGCAATACCACTTCTGGATGTATACCCTAAAGAGGCACATTCATACTCCAAAGGTATTAGCTCAAATATGTTCATAGCAGCATTATTTGTAGTCGCAAGAACCGTTAAACAACCTAGATGTCCCTAACTGAAGAATGGATTAACAAACTGTGGTACATCTTCACAATGGAATACTACTCAGCAGTAAGAAAAAATGATAACCTAAAATTCGCAGGCAAATGGATGGATTTGGAGAATATCTTCCTGAGCGAGGTATCACAATCTCAGAAAGATAAGCAGGGGATGTACTCACTCATTAGTGGTCTCTAAACAAACAAACAAGGAAAAAACCCAAGCATGCCCAAGCTGCAAACCACAACCACTAAACAGCTTGGGATCTGATACACCTTGGACTGACCCTTCAGATCCTATTCCAACTATAGGAACAGCAGACTCACACTTGAGGGAGGGGGGACAAAACTGGATTTGCCAGGAGTGGAGACTTATCCTACATTATTGGGTCAGTGGGACCATAGGACTGTCTGCTCCCTGCCCAAGGAGGGGATAGGGATTTGTGGAGAAGAAAAAATGACCTGATGTGGTGGGAGGGGGAAGGGACCTTGAATAAGGATATACAGGTATGGAAAAAAAAATTCAGAGGGAAAGCTGAACACAAAGTAAATATATGTGTTGCAATCTTATTTGCATTATCACCCTTGATAAGTCACGCTTATGATTTTTATCTTCTTTATAGTTATTGTTAACTTCTCAGCATTTTAAATTCATTTTACTGTATTTCTTGATAAATACAAAATAAATAAAGAAAAAAAATGTTGATCTATAAAAAAAAATTCCCATCAAACTTCCAACTCCATTCTTCACAGAATTTGAAAAAAATCATGTTTTACTTCATTTGGGAAAAGCAAAAAAGTCAGGATAGCCAAAAAAATTTCTGTTAATAAGAACTTCTGGAGACATCGCCATCTGAGTCTTAAAGCTCTACTATCAAGCTACAGTAATAGAAACACCTTAGTATTGGCTTGAAAACATACTTGTGGATCAATGTAATCTAACTGAAGACACTGATATTAATCCGCATACATATAAATACCTGTTTTTTCACAAAGAATCTAAGAACACACAGTGGGAAAAAAGTCTTCAACTGGCATAAGCTGGATGGTAGCATGTAGAAAAATGCAAATGCATTCATATTCATCACCCAGTGCAAAATTCAAGTCCAAGTGTATGAAAGACCTCAACATAAACCCAGTTACACAGAACCTGACAGAAAAGAAAGAGGAAAATAGCTTTGAACATATTGGCACAAGAGACCACTTTTTTTCTTTTTTCTTTTTCTTTTATTATGAATAAAGAGGTTACATTTTCTATCCCTGTACATCCTTAATCAAGGTCCCTTCCCCCTCCCACCACATCAGATCATTCTTTCTTCTCCTCATCTCTCCATCTCCCCCCATGGGCTGGAGATCCCAAGGTCTCAAGATCCCAATATTGCCGAGTTTAGCTTCCACTTCTGGCAAATCCAGTTTTCTCCCCCCAACACCAAGAATGAGTCAAGTGTTCCTCTAGGGGGAGTGGGATGTAAGGTGTTAGTCCAAGGTGTTTCTGATCCCAAGCTGTTCAGTGGTTGTGGTTTGCAGCTTGGGCATACTTTGCTTTTTTGTTTGTTTGTTTGTTTGTTTTCAGTCCACTAATGATTGAGTACATCCCCTGCTTATCTTTCTGGGTTTGTGTGACCTTGTTCAGGAGGATGTTCTCCATATCCATCCATTTGTCTGCAAATTTTAGAGTGTCATTTTTTCTTTCTGCTGAGGAATACTCAATTTTGTAGATGTGCCACAGTGTGTTAATCCATTCTTCAGTTGAGGGGCATCTAAGTTGTTTCCAAGTTCTTGCTATTACAAATGACACTGCTATGAACGTAGTTGAGCTAATTCCTTGGAGTGTGACTATGCATCTTTAGGCTATACACTCAGAAGTGGTATTGCTGGGTCCTTGGAGAGATTGATACTCAGAGTAGCTGAACAAGCTTACACTCCCACCAACAATGGAGAGCTCTTCCCCTTGCTCCTCAACCTCTCCTACATAGGCTGTCATCTGTTTCTTTTACCTTAGCCAATCTGACAGGTGTCAGGTGGTATCTCAAAGTTGTTTTGATTTGCATTTCTCTGATGGCTAAAGATGTTGAATACTTTTACAAGTGCCTTTCAGCCATTTGTAATTTTCTGCTGAGAATTCCCTTTTTAGTTTTGAATTCCATTTTTTGATTGGGTCATTCAAGGTTTTGGGCTCTAGATTCTTGAGTTCTTTATATATCTTAGAGATAAATATACTCATAACAGAGAAACTAAGAGCATCAATTAATACATGGTACCTTCTGAAACTGAGAAGATTCTATAAGGCAAAGAATATGGTCAGTAAGACAAAAATGACAACCTACAGACTAGAAAAAGATCTTTACCAACCCAATTATCTGACAGAGTATTGATCTATAAATTACATAAAAAAACTCAAGAAACCATAGGTCAAAACTCCAAATAATCAAGTTAATAATTGAAATACAGAGCTAAACAGAGAACTCTCTATAGAGGAAACTCAAACCAAAAGACACTTAAAGAATATCTCAAAATCCTTACCCATTAGGGAAATGTAAATCCAAACAACTCCGTGAAACCATTTTACACATATCAGAATGGTTAAGATCAAAAACACTGATGACCGGCTATGCTGGAGGTGTTTGGAGAAAGAGCAATACTCTTTCATTGCTGGTGAGAATGTAATCTTGTATATCTACATTAAAAATTAGTATGGCAGTTCCTCATAAAACTGGAAGTGTACCTAATTAAGCAGCAATACTGTTCTTGAGTATGTACCCAAAGGATGTACATTCTTGCCCCATGATCATTTGCTCAACTATATTCAAAGTAGCATTATTCATAACAGAACCTGGGAACAAACAAGATGCCCCTCAATTGAAGTATGTATTTAAAAATATGTTTATACAATAGAATACTACTAAAAAAAATTCTGAAATTTACAGGCAAATGGATAGAACTAAAAGATGTCATCCTGAGTGAGTTAACAGACTCAGAAAGATAAACATGGTATGATTTCACTCATTAGTGGATTTTAGATGTAAAGTAAAGAATAAACATGCTAAAACCTAAAACCCTTAAACAGCTAGGTAACGTAGGGGAACCTAAGAGAAATATCTATGTATCTTTCTGGGAAGGAGAAATAGATAATGTCTGTTAAGTAAATTGGGACCTTACGAGGGAGGAGGGAAAGGGAAGTGGGTTTGAGGTGGGGAAGAAACAAAGGAGGAGAACAATGAAACAAATATCTTAAAAAAGGGAGTCATTGTGAGTTTAGAGAGAAACTGGGTGCTAGGGAAATACCCTAGACTTACAATCATGACAGCAACTAAGATTCCAAGCTGATCTTCTCGTATAATCAAATCGATGACCACTCTAATTGTCATTATAAAACCTTCATCCAGCAACTGTTGGAAGCAGATGCAGAGAACCACAGCTAACCACTGTGTTTGAGATCCTAGTTCAGTTGAAGAGAGGGAAGAGAGATTACATGTGCAAAAGGATCAAGATTATGATGAGGAAAGCTACAGAGACAGCTGACCCAAGCTACTGGGAGATCACTAACTCTGTAATGACAAGGGGGAAGCTGCATAAGGCTGATCTAAGCCCTTCGAATGTTGCGTCTCTGGTAGTTATAGTGCATGAACTGGCTTTGTGAAGCCCATTCCCTACAGGGAACACTGTGCTCAACCTAGGTACTGGGGTGTGGGAGTGCTTGGTCCTCACCTGAACATGCCAGACTGCATTGACTCACCCTGGAAGTTCTTAACTTGTCTGAGAAATGGGTGGAGGGATTGGGTAGAGGGAAGCTGGAGGAAGACTTGGAAGAGGGGAAGAAAGGGTACAGTGTGGGGTCTGTGAAAAAATTAAATAAAAAAGACAGAGAAAAATGCTATTTTACTATAATTTTTAATCCTACTGTTAAATATTGACCTAAACTTGGAATCAGCATAAGCAGTATTAAGAGTCTTGAATAATATGACCTCCAAATACGGCTACTTAAAAAGACATTCTTCTTTTAGAATTAAATCCTGTGATGAAGTTGACAGCCAATTGTAGATAAGTTATTCAACAGTTTGTTTCAACTGCTAAACAATTTTGTTGTTTCAGTTATTCACTTAATCCACTTTTGTCACTCAAAATTTATTTTTTAGTGTGTTCTCTGAACTCACAGGCATTTCTAAAACGTTTGTTTCAGATACTTTAAAAGGGTATATTGAAGGAAATTTGTCAATTTAGTAGTATATGAAGATTAACATTTCAGATCTAACAGTAGCAACTGACAGGTATATAGAACAAGTTAAACATTTCTTTTATAAGTAACTGTGTCCGTTACTTTTCACTGCTATGTTAAAATACTACAGATAAGGCAACTTACAGAAAGAATTGGTTATTAAATTTCTGGTTCAAGGCAAAAAAGAGTTTATTATAGCATGGAGGCAATATAGCGAGTAACATACATGGCTGACACACTATCAGCTATCAGCTTACTTTTAGAACTATTAGTTTCTAATCTTCTTCTAGAATGGCCCATGAAGCTCTTCGCAGAGCTTCCAACTACTTTTCTTGTTCAATTTCTTAAAAGTTCTCAGCAGCCACACATTTTCTTTATTAAATTTCTACATAAATAGCATTTCTATTGATATGATTAAACACAATAATCAAGACAACTTATAGAAACAATGTTTAATTGTACCTACATATCCAAAGGGATAAAAGACCACCAAAAGGGAGACACATAGAAGAAGCAAGCAGCAGATATGACAGCACAAGCAGAAATCTGAGAGATCACATCTTACCATCTCAGGAAGTAGAGAGAGAACCGGGAGTAAGGTGAGGTTGTAAACTCTGAACTCTATCCACAACAAAAGACATTCAAACTTTTGCAAAGTTCCAACATCTAAGGCTTTTATAACCTTCCCAAATTGTTGTCAACTGGGTACCAAGAGTTTAAATGCATGTGTCCATGGGTAACAATTCTTATTCAAAACACCACATAGTTTATGTAGTGATGAAGCATGACCTAAAGCTTCATCAGAGACAGTGGAACTAATGGTCCAGAGGTCAGGCCTTCAGCTGAAAAATAGGCAAGTTATTATTCAAGATAATTGGGTGATATATGGAGTTTCACAGTCATTTAAGGGAAAAATCCAGAGTTAAACCTCATTCTCAATCCCATGCTTTCACTACTACATTGCACATAACAGCTACAGCTTGATAAGTATAATTAGTAATCAAATCTACCTTGTTCTGAAAAGTTGCATTTGCTATTTTATTTGAAATTGAATATATCAAAACTAATTCTAAAAATACTAAAGGAATTTATTGATCAGTCTTATATATAGTTCATATTTTCTAGAATATATGTTTGTAGAATTCATTTTTCTAAAAAATATTACATGTTTCTAAATAATTCATCATATATGAATTTTATCTGTTAGCTTATTCAATAGACCATATAGTGGTGACAAGTAGATATGTATGTATATATTTCCGGGAGCTGTCTATTGAAATAATACTAAATACTAAATAAATACACTGGAGGGAGGCTTTCTCTATTTAAAAAAAGCAAAGGAAGTCTGGTGACTTTTATTTAACTTTACTCAAAGACACTTGGGGGAAGAAATAGCTAACATTTTGGGGTAAGGAAAATATAATATGTAGCGTCTGAATAACTAGAGAGAAATAAAATTCCAGGCAATTTCCTCCAAAGTGGTAAAAATTTATCTTCTTCAAAATATGTCCTGGAACATGTCTTGATAGCCTGATAGCAAGGAATAAATAAATTAACTGTGTCTGATGCTCTTGCTGGACAATAGGATACAATCTTTGTCTTTGTCTCTATCTCTGTCTTTCTTCCTCCCCCCTCCCTGTCTTTCTCTCTGTTTCTATCATTCATGTTTGTTTGTCTGTGTGTTTAGTTGTAGAAATTTTGAGCATATGTTTGCAGTTGTACCTCAGAGAGGTGCATGTCGAACCAGAGGCTGATAACTTCAACCTTCTTGATTTCACATATTTTAGTTTTTATTACATTAAAATATTTTTAAATTTTTCAGTTTTTTTTAAAATTTATTTAAAAGTGTTTTTATTTTGCATACCAACCACAGTTCCCCTTCTCTCCTCTTCTCCTACTAGCCTCCAGCTTCTCCCCACCCTACCTCTCATCCACTTCTCAGAGAAGTTAAGGACTCACAGGGAGTCAATACAGTCTACACATCAAGTTGAGGCAGGACTAAACACAACCACCATATGAAGGCTGAACAAGGTATTCTTCTACAGGGAATGGGCTCCCAAAAGCCAGTTCATGCACTAGAGATAATCCTGGTCCCACTGCCAGAGGCCTCACAGTCTGTCCAAGCCACACACTGTCTTGCACATTCAGAGTGTCTAGTTCAGTCCCATGCAGGTTTCCAACTTTGAGTCACATTCTGTTCTTTTCTCCCAGTCCTCCCATATACCTTTTCTCCCTGCCTGCCAAGCTTTATGTTCCTTTTACTTTTAAAACAGAACCAAAAGAAAGGTCAACAACCTATAGCAACAACAACAAAAAATTTTTAAAAAACTGCTCACAAAATCATTAAAATTATTTTCTCTACTGAATCCTGGCCTCAAGTGTGACTAATATACCTATTGTTGCTCTATTGGAGAAAACTTATTTTTGTCTTTCCAGAAGCAATTAATTAAAAATCATTGTGTGATCCAAGGTGGCTGAACAAGTTTACACTCCCACCAACAATGGAATAGTGTTCCCCTTGCTCCGCATCCTCTCCAACATAGGCTGTCATCTGTGCCTTTTATCTTAGCCAATCTAACAGGTGTTAGGTGGTATCTCAAAGTTCTTTTGATTTGCATTTCTCTGATGGCTAAAGATGAAGAGTACTTTTTCAGGTGACTTTCAGCCATTCATAGTTCCTCTGCTGAGAATGCCCTTTTTAGATCTGTACCCCATTTTTTGATTGGGTTATTCAAGGTTTTGGGCTCTAGATTCTTGAGCTCTTTATATATCTTAGAGATCAGTCCTCTATCACTTGTAGGGTTGGTGAATATCTTTTCCCATTCTGTAGGCTGTCATTTTGTCCTATTGACAGTGTCCTTGGCTTTGCAGAAGCTTCCTAGCTTTAGGAGATCCCACTTATTGATTGTTGGTATTAGTGTCTGTGCCACTGGTGTTATTTTTAGGAAGTGGTCACCTGTGCCAATTCGTAGAAGTGTATTTAAATAAAGAAGAAGGAAAAAAAATCATCATGTGTAGCAATGGTCTTTTTTGCCTACATACTCTTCTCATGGCTAGAATTTTGTCTGTCTTGAACTTTGCACAAGTCTTGTGTATATCATAGATCTTGTGGATTCATATGTGTTTCAGTTTTCTGTGTCTAGAAGATATTCTTTCCTTAGAGCTATTCACCACCTTTGGCTCATGGAATCTTTCTGCCTCCGTTTTCACATGTATCCCTGACCTTTGAGAGGAAAGTTTTAATAAAAACTAAGTGTTCCAAGCTGTCTCACATATTGTACAGTTTTGACTCTTTATATTAGTGGACATCTACCTAAAGAAGCTTTTCTGATGTTGTTAGGTACTACACTGATAAATATGTATGATCATAGGCCATTAGAAATAATTTTATTGCTATTTTTCTTTAGCAAAATAATAATAATATCCCTTATGGCCCATGATCTAACTATTCTTAGCTATTTAGTCTAATTAACAGTATCAGGTGTGCATTCTATCTTATAAAGTAGTCAGTTATTCTCATAAGATTTGTGTTACTCTGTCTTTCAAGGTGGTCTCTATTGTAGATCCCATAAGTCATCTGGTTGTATTCCGGTACTGTGTAAAATATCTACCAACACAGTGAATGCTAGTCAGTAAGAGTGAAATTTTTAATTAGGCACCAATTTCATTGCAAAACGATGAGTAAGAGGTGTCTTTAGCAATAGAACTGTAATATCAGGATAAGGGTAAACAACCACATTGACAAAAAAAAATTCTGCACTGATTTGGTTGGATATGGGACCAATTTGGCCAATCACTTAACAAAATACCCTATTCTGGTACTGAGTGTTTTAGTTAGTAACATAGTTGTGACATTCTCTCCATACATGATCACTCCATTTAAACTGCTTTTATGTATGCATATATTTTAAGGAGCTTCAAGGACAGAAGATTTCCATGTGAATTTTCAAGAAAGGTTTTAGTGTGGCTTCTCTTTCCCTAAGTCTCTCCCATATCCTGCATTATAATCTCCCATGCCCTTTAATCCACCTATTTAAGTTTCTCCTTTATCCATTTAGAACACTATGTTCTACTCATCTCCCTTGAAAGATCCCATTCTCTTTCCTAATGCTGGGCCTTAAGAGCTATTTAACTTCTTTAGATATTTTAAATGAAGCACTCTTACATAAAGGCTAAGATCATATTTTCAGAAATAAAAAAAATGTAATGTTTCCTTCTGGGTTTGGTTTAACTAACACAGGATAATTGTCCCTATCTCAATCCTTTTATCAGCAAATTTCATTTTTCTTAATAGCTGAATAATATCACATTATGTAAATGTACCACCTTTTTATTGTCCATCCATCAATTTATGGGCAGCTAGGCTATTTCCAATTTCTGGCTATTCTGAAAAGAGCAGAAATGAACATGGATGAGCAAATATCTTGGTTGTAGGATAAAGAGTCCTTTGGGTACATATCCAAGAATTGTGTATGTGAATCTTAAAACTTTTAATGATTTCATCACTGATTCCTATCCTGCCTGCACCAGGCTGCACTCTCACCAGAAATGTATCAGTGTTCTACTTTTCCCAAATACTTGCAAGAGTGAGAAATCACTTTTATATTAATTAATGTTGGCCATTCTGACTGCGGTAATATAAAATCTCAAATGAGATGCTTTAGGATATTAAAATATTTTAGATGTTTCTCATTCATTTTTCCTTTCAAGAACTTCTTGTTTAGTTCTATATCATTTTTAATTAGGCTATTTCTTTAATTAATGTTCAATTTTTTATTGTTTGCATACTAAACCTCTGTCAGCTGGATAATTGACAACAATTTTTTAACATTTGATAGGCTGCCTCTTGGCTCAAAGAATGGTGTCCTTTCATGTGCAGAGGCTTTTAATCTCATGATTAAATGTCTTCTGTTCTTAATTCCTGTTCTATTTTAGTGTCTTGTACAGAAAGTCATTTGCTTTGCCAGTGAGTACAAACTTATTTCCTGCGTTTTTTTCTTTCATGTTCAGAGTATCTAGTTGGTTTTGTGATAATAAATATGGATCTACTTTTACTTTTCTACATGTAGCTATCCAGTTTGACTGGCACCATTTTTTGAAAATGTCATCTTTTCTCCACTGTATTTTTCTGGCTTCTTTGTCAAAATTCAGATGTCAATAAAGATGTGGTTGTCTGCATCCACAATTTGATTTTACTGATCAACACATCTATATAACCATCATGCCAATAGCAAGCTGGTTTTATTACTGTGTTTCTGTAATACAAAAAGAAATATTGGGTGGTGATAGCTCCAACAAGTTCTTTTATTATTCAGGTTTGTTTTAGCTATCTTGACCCTTCAATGTTCATTTTGTTTCCACATGAAGCCCAATATTGTATTCACTGTATTTTAAATTTCTGTGAAGTTGAGCAATTTTTATTAATTTCTCCAATTTTTTTTTGTTTTTGTTGTTGTTGCTACTGGTGGTGTGTGCAAATGTACTTTAAAGCTTTGACCTCTTGATAAACAATTCTGGGATTATTTAATCATGTTTTCATATGCTAAAAGTCAGACTTCTTTCTAACCTGAAATCTTTCTTCATCATTTATAGAGATAAAATTGCTTAAATTTATTTTTTCATTGAACTGTTTTCTTATTTAATTTAATGTGATTCAGAGTTTTGCTGTATATATTAATGTGCACTGTTATCTGTGATTTTTCAGACCATGTAGAATACCTGTTCAGGCCTTTATTTCTTTTTTTTTAGAATTTCCATTGAGAATCAGAAGTTATTCTAATGTGTCTGCTTTTTTATATTTGACTTGAAGTTTTTCATTGTGTTTTATAATATTCTTTGTTATGAATAGTTTGTGTTTTGTTTAATATTGGGTTAAAAGAAGTTTCTTTTCTGGTCCTATCTATTTTCAGTATATATCTTTGTTTTTATTGGTAGTCATCTCTTTGTTTATATTGGGGTCATGTTCTTCTATAAGTTCTTTAAAAGTGTTTTTATTCTCAGTTTTTATTCAGTTTGTCACTTTTAGTTTTAGCATTTTTACTTCTTTGTTAAACTCTGCCTTTATCTCTTGAGTTCATTTCATTATTTATTTCAACTGTTTGCTTGTGTTTTCACAGTCTTTGCTAAGACATTTGTTCTTGTCATTTTAAAGCCATATTTGTAACTGCTATTTTGAAGTCATTGTTTTCTGCCTCGGATAAACTTCTTTGCTAAGGACATACTAAAGTATGGTTGCATTATTTTTCAGGAGGATACATATTATCTTTGTTTTTGTTTTATTCTGTGATCTAGACATCTGCAGTTTTAACATTCATACTGTTTCTTGGTGTAACTATTTTGTTAAGTGTGTCTTCTGTTATTTGGCTGCCTGTTGTCCTAATCTGACAGATTGTGAACAAGAATAATGACATTTATTTTTTGGTCTTGGAGCCACTCTGGTTTTTAGGGTTCAGAATCTGAATGGTCCCAGATCTGAAATGCTGATTTGAACATTGGATTCAGATAACACACATTTTCAGATTTTTACAGTGGTTTTCACAAATGATAGACTAGCAAGTGAAAAAGGAGTGTGACTCTACATGTTATTTAAGTAGGACATGGTTTCTGACTCTGAAAAACAACAACAATGACATAACTTGGAGTAACTTGATTTTGGCAAGTCCTATGAGAATGGAAGAAAAACTTGGAGGTGGGGCTTAGACATATAGCCATGACAAGACTAGTGGTACTTTTGAGAGAATAGAATGGAGAAAATGAAGGTGAATACTTGTAGCTTGCCTGTGTCACAGTCAAGTATGAAAACTATGAGATCCTTAACTGAGAGCAGTACTGTGTGTTAATGTGCAGTTACAAGAAATGGAGATAAGTTAAGGAGAAGTGATGGTGAAGTGTGACAAGTAGGAAAAAAGGCTACCCTGCATCCAAATCTGGAGGCCAAGTACAAATGGACTAAGATAGGGTGGGATAAGGTAACAGAGTCAGATCTAATAATACCTTAAAAAGAGAAGTTTGGAGGAGTAAATAAAGTCTACCTGCAGCCTACCTGGGTATCAGCATAGTATGGTGGCTATAGGGTTCTTGGAGAGATCAGCTCTGCAGGTAAGTCAAGAGTCACAAAAGAATGGAGATGGGCACAGATTTGCTTTACTTTTGAGGCAGAGGGGTTCACTAAAATTGGTGTTTACTTATTTGTTATCCTGGCTGGCCAGTGAACTCTGAGCATCTGTATGTCTCTTTGAAGCTGCTTGATGTCAGTTTTACATATTTGGAGGTCATGGTTCCACGGTAGCCCAATCTTCAACATAAAACCTAATAATTACAACTGAATCCATCAGTTTCTCATAATTATTTATTACAAGAAAAAGCCTTTTAACAAACTGAAGAATGTGTAAACAACTTGATTGTTTTACATAAAAGACACTTCCCTGTAAGGGAAGGAAATATTTTGGAGCAGCGGGGGTAATCATTTAAAAATATGAAAACTGTTTACCTTAAAATAACTCATGAACATTTTTTTCTGACACCTTCTTCTTTTTAAAAATTTTTTATAAATATTTTTATATATTCTTTGTATTTAGACACTAATCCATTACCTTCAGAAACAATGCGTTCTATACTTATCACCCAGCCTTACTTCCTTAAAGCATTACAGTTCTTGTTGTTATTGTTGTTGCTGTAGTTTTTAGTGAACCTTACCTTTGTGCAGTAAGTTAGCAAGCCTGGCCTTCCTTAGTTGGGAAAGTAGTAGTGTGGGCTGATAGTGCTATCAGCTGCCATAGATAGTGGTGAGTCAGTCATTCAGCCACAAAAGTTAAAAAATATATCATGATTTGTTGTGGCTGCAGGGATTGTGTGTCTCCTGTCTGCTCTGCACACTGAATCTGCACAATTTCTGGCTCTGGTCAGATCACGAGATCCTCACTGTCTGAACCCACCTGACTCCTACTCAGCCTTGGACACCATGATATGTGGTCATGCTGTTCAGAGAGAAATCAGTCCCTCTGTGATGACACAGCCTGTCTTGAAGACAGGGCCAGGTATCTGTGATGAGACCCCTGAAATTGCTGGTCCAGGAAAGGACTGTCCATGAAGTCAAATCCAGGACTGTGGCTCTGGCCTCTGGGATGAGATCCCTGGGAGGTCCAGGGACTCGAACTTGCTTACCTCACACTCCATGCTGAACTGGGGATCTTCCCTGTCTGAAGCCACCTGATTCCTAAGACCTGACTAAGAGTGAACCAAGGAAGCAATGGACAAATGTCAGTGCAAGAATATATATAACAATATAAAGAACAACAAGGCACCACCAGAAAAAGCTGATGTCTCTACAACACCAAGACCTGAACAGAGCAATGAAGAGGAAAGAGAAGGAAACAACAATATGAACACCCTTATGGAGATTATAAAAAGCCTTAAAAGAGGATATGAAAAAGTCCCTTAAGGAAATAGAAGAAAATACAAATAAAAAATTGGAGGAATTTTACAAATCCTTAAAAGAAAACAAAGAAAAAGAAATCCAACAAATGAAAGAATCATTCGAAGAACTAAAAATTAATATAAAAAATGAGAAAAGGCACAAAACAAAGCAAAGGATAAAATAGAGAATCTGAAGAAATGATCTGGAACTACAGATACAAACATAAGCAACACAATCCAAGAGAAGGAAGAGAGAATCTCTGAAGAAAAAGATTCAATAGTGGAAATAGATAAATCACTCAAAGAAAATACCAAAACCAAAAAAGGCATAACACAAAATGTTTAGGAAATCTGAGACACCATGAAAGGACCAAACCTGAGAATAATAGGAATGGAAGAAAAAGAATACCAGCTCAAAGGCACAGATAATGTATTCAATAAAATCATAGAAGAAAACTTAATCTAAAGAAGGAAATGCCTATAAAGATACAAGAAATTTACAGAACACCAAAGAGAGTAGACCCCCAAAAAGTCTGCTTGCCATATAAAAATTAAGCCATAAAACATACAGAACAAAGAAAAAAATATTAAGACGTGCAAAGGAAAATGGCCAACTTACCTACAAAGGCAGACCAATCAGAATAGTACCAAACTATTCAATGGAAACAGGGAAAGCAAGAAGATCCTGGTTAGAAGTTATAGAGACACTAGAAGAGCATGGCTGCCAACCCAGACTACTATACTCAGCAAAACTATTAACCACCATAGGTGGAGTAAGCAAGATATTTCACAGCAAAGACAAGTTGAAACAATACCTATCCACAAATCCAGCACTACAGAAAATGCTTGAGGGAAAACTCCAATCTAAGGATCGCAGATACACCCATGAAACCACAAGCAATTGATAATTCCACAGAAGAAACAAACCTAAGAAAGGAAATAAATACAAACTATCATCAAAAATAATAGGAAGTAACAATCATTGTTCATTAATATCCCTTAAAATCAATGGACTTAATTTACCTATAAAAGGACACACCCTAACAGGATGGATACAAAAACAAAAGCCAACTTTCTGCTGTATAGAAGAAACATACCTCAACTCCAAAGACAAACACAGGCTCAGAGTAAAGGGATGGGAAAAGACTTTTCAAAAAAACAAGCTGGTGTTGCTATCCTAATATCTAACAAAGAAGACTTCAAACTAAAATCAATCAAAAGAGACAAGGATGGACATTATTTATTTGTCTCAGGAAAAAAACAATCAAGATGAGCTCTCAATCCTGAATATTTATGCCCCTATTATAAGGGCACCTTTATATGCAAAAGAAACACACAAGGGGCCTATGATCTTTCCCTACATATGCAGCAGTGGTCTCAGTCTTGGTACACTCTTTACTACTTCTCTCTGTGGAAGTGCTTTTTAGCTTGACTGACATGTAAATGTGTTTACCTTGATGGGACCACTCAGGTTACCAGGTAGCTATTATAGAGCAATTTGAACAGTATTAGTAGCTCTAGTTATACATGTAAAGTATATATGGGAAAATAGTATTCTGTTCTAAGAGTTTTTCAAAACCTACATGAGACCCAAATACTGTATGTTGAAGTGAAAAAGGGAAGTAGTGGCATATAGCTTCCTTACTCACTTATTTTGTTTCTCTGACCCTCAGTCCAACTCTCTGGATAACTCAGTGGTCATTCAAACTGCACAACTGTCTAATACCTCATCATTGTTCTAATACCACTTAGTTATTTATGAAATTCTTGGCAATATTTTCAGCAATGCACTCTGCATTTTCATGTCATACTTAGTTTTTAAAATTACACCAGGTTTATTTTTCTGTATCTTCTATGCTACATTCTCTGTCCTGCTGAAAAAGTCTTAAAATATTAAGTATAATATAGTTCAAAATTTCTTGAAAAATTTGAATTTCTTTTGTTAATTCTAACTTCTTACCTTCCAAAAGAACAAAATTTAAAGTATAGAAGACACAATTTTAATATCTCTATATTTTAATGCTGTTTGATAATTATATTTGGTTTATTGCTACAGTACTTCCAAGTAGAGTATATTCCAGATCATACAATTTTATAACTATGAATAAAATTTGGTGCTTTATGAGTTACTAAATATTCATATAAATGATGCCTACATCTGGAGTTTCAAAGTCATGGATGAAAGAATATTTCTTCAAACATACTTTCCTTTCTGAGCATAGAAGCAGAGTAAATTTGTGCCAGAGATGGCTTTTGTGTGGGTAGTGCCTGTCAAGGCAATGTTTCCCAAGGGCCTGATAAAATAAATGTACACCAGTAGATTTTAATAGTATGTACTTATAGTCTTAGAAACAGATAAGAACACAACTAATAATTAGGCAATAAATTACTGAAAGTTTTAGTTGATCTATTTCTAGACTATTAACATTAATGTTAAGCTTTTAAATATTTCCAAACAGTATCCACTATAAACTATATTACGAAGTTGCTATAAATGTGTACTTTTTCTCCTTAAAGACAGAGACAATTTCTATTGTAATCAGTTTTTGTTCTTAACATTTAAAACAGTTAGGGGCAAATAGTAAATGCACAGTTAATTTTTATTAAATAGAACAAGTAAATAATTAAAGTTTTTTTGCAAAGGAAATGATTGAGCTCTGGGCAAGAACTTTTAGGAAACACAATTAAAGCCTGGTTCTATAAGTCTGCATTGGTCTAACTTATATGTTTGCAGTAATTATCTCTCAATGTATGAATACTGTTTTATCAGGCTAAATCACCCACTGTGGTTACAACATTCTCAAAATAAACCACACTTTTTTAGACACACTCTTACAAATTATAAACATGGGCTAACAAGCATTTATAAAAGATTCAGTTACTTAGAAATGTAAAGATATTTTTATTTTCTTTTAGATCTTTCTTCATAAAAGATGAACTCAACTGACAAAGACAGGCTATCAAAACACAGAGCATACAAATAAGTTATATCTTATTATGACAATTATAACTGTATAAAAGCTTCACAGATAAAAGGAAATAGTTTAATCTGGTAGTTAAGAGATTTGCTTGGTAGTTAATATTAATTTTTAACATTTGGCAGTTGAGAGATAACCAGAAATTTTGTGATATATAATTTTTGTAATTATTGTGCAAACTCATCTTAGTGTCATTTCTAGTCTAGTCTATATGTTTAAAGAAATCTTAACAAATAGAGATTGATACCACTTTTCAAGAAGAAATTTATGCCCCTTATAATAAAAAAATGACAGCTTAAATGGACTGTTTCTATTGTCTATTGTTTATAGGTACCTTCAAATTTGATATGATAGTAATATAATACACAAAATCAGACATTTAGAGAAAAACATATTCTTATCCAAATTTCAGAGAACTGATATTTAATCTCTGGAATTTATAAAGCTTCTCACATGACTAGCGTCACAACCACATCTGTCTGCCACTGCTTATCTGGATCAGTAATCCCAAAGTCCCAAAGAAACACACGGAAGCTTATATTAATTTCATGTTGTTTGGTCTATGACTCAGACATATTGCTAGTTAGCTCTTTCATCTTAATTCAACCCATTTCCATTAATCTGTCCTGCCACAGTGCCCATGGCTCACCTGTGTTACATTCCATGTTGATTCTTGTGGAGCTGGATTTTTGTCTCTTTATACTCTAGCCTCCTTCCCCTATGTATGCTCCAATTTGCTGTCTACTTCCAAGGTGCCCTCTATAGGCCAAAATGTTCCCTTTGTTCACAGCATAAAAACATCTCACATCACAATGTTAAATGCAAAAAAAATCCTATGATGTAGATGAGTAGTTAAAGGATAGGCAGTAAATGGTAAAACTTGATTGTTATGCAAGTATGAATTCCTTAGCCCTGATTTCAACTATACTAGTTAGGGTTACTATTGTCTTGATAATCACTCTGACGAAAAGCAAATTGGAGAAGAAAGGGTTTAACTGTCTTACATTTCTGTATTGTATGCAATACATCACTGAAGGAAGTCAGGACAGGAACTAAAACAGGGCAAGTGTCTGCTGGTAGGAGCTAATGCAGAGGCCATAAAGGGTGGCTAGTTACTAGTTTGCTCCTTATGGCTTACCTAGCCTGCTTTTTTTATTTTTATTTTTTTTGTATATAAAACTATTTTCCATATCTACCATAGCTACTTCTCCCCTCCTTCCTCATAGTCTCTTCTTCAGCCTCTCCCCACCCCATCCATTTCCCAAGGAGGACAAGGAATCTCTAGGTGAGTCAGTTTGGTCTGGCTACTTTCTTATAGAACCAATGATGGCCAGTCCAGGTGCTGCATCACCCACTATGGTCTAGGCCATCCCACAACAATCACTAATTATGAAAATGCTCTACAAGCTTACCTACGGTCCAATCTTATAGAAGCATTTTTCCGGCCTAAGATTTCCTTATGTCAGAAGACTCTAGCTTGAATCAAGTTGACACAACACTAGCCATCACACCAAGAACTCACAAAAATTTTCAGTGTCATGTTGAAGAGGCAGAGACAAAAAGATAACTGAGACTTCATTATTACCTAGTTTTTTCAACTGATGATTTCCAGGTTTACTAAAATACCTTGTATTAAAAGATAAGAGCATGATAAACAAATACACTCAACATTCACTTGGCTTCCATATGCACATACATTTGAACCTACTTTCATCACACAAACACACACATAGAGAACTACCTCTCACTAAAGAAAAAAAATATGTATACATATATACAAGGAAAAAAGTTCTAATTACAGCTAAATAAATGAATATTTTTAAAAATTAAAATAATATAAGCACATTTCACATTCTAATTATACTAGTCCTGAGAATATTAGTCTAAAAAGGAAAGACTTGGCTGAACTGATGGACAACATTAATCATTTAAAATATATAAATTTGAGATGTTTTGCTTGTTTAATTTCTAAAGTGTTCTTACTAATTGTAAGCATCAGGGATGACCTACTGTTCCAAGGTTACCTAATACAGCTGATTAGAAATGAATATTAATCAGGCCAAGATGTAGAAGTTGAAGAAAGACTGAAGCTGAGAAAAGATCCATGTAAACAATCAGACTTTCTAATCTTTTATCAGAAAATGAGTATAGTAGTGGTTACCAGTATTAATATAAAGATAGTTTCCAGTATACAATAATTACTGCAAGATATATAGGGCACAGATGATTAATGTCTAAGACCAATTGTTCAATGAAAATTGTATATGGTTCATTGACTTGTAGGGAACACAGAAATACACAATATGACTTAAAACTGTCTGAGGGAACACCTCAATTATTTTAGAACTATAAGGTATAAAATGCCCTAGGAGCCATGGACTCTAACCTGAAGCAACTGTGACAGATGATTCTCAAGGCAGTTTCAGCTAACACCAAGTTTCACCTAGCTAAGGACTTAATAAGTTCCTTTTTGTATGAACAGCATGTCCACAAGAAGAGCAGGGCCTAACTCCTGATTTTAAGGATTCTGAAGTTTGGAAAGTATTTAGAAGTTAATGTAATATATTCTGTCTGCAAATATAATTCACCCTTAAAATTGGTGCAGAAATATGTCATATACTATCTTACCAGAAAATATTTGAGCTCAATAGGGCACTTACTGGGATTTCTGAATTTTTGTATTGCAAAACAAGAAATTTGTTACACATGGATGATGATAGAAACAAAAGCAGATTGTTGCATGAGAAAGACACGTCTGAGAGTGTAAACTGTCACAGAAGCAAATGCTACATAGCAAAGTGTAGCTTTTAATCCTAGTATTGACTTTGGAATCATTTGCATAACCTGGGTTTCTTTTTTGGTGGGTTGGTTGGTTAATTCTGTTTTCTGTATGTGCTAAATCTAGTTACATGGAGCTATTGCTAAAGAGTCTCCAGGCTTTTTCTTTGCTACCAATTGATTCTATGTGACAATTGTTTTCTTTCTTTTGACTCTGTTCTCTTACCACAGTTCTCATGTGACGGCTGTTGTCCCACAAGCATTTGAGAAGACTGAAGAACAGTGATCAGTTTTCTATATATTCTTTCTTTCTTTCTTACATTCTCAAGTTTTTATTTTCAAGGTTACAAATATTCATAATAAAATAATAATAATAAATAAAAAAAGAAATAAAATTATGTAGAGTACCCTAGAATTATATCCAAGGAAATGTTAAGATGCCATGTCAGTTAATCATTGTTGCTTAACAAACTCTATAAAAAATTCAGAAGCTTAAGGTAATAAGCAGCTTTGCTTCAGAGTATATTTTTTCATGGTCTCTTCTTGTTTAAAATTTTTAGAGGTAACCCTAGCCAAAAGATTATGAGATAAACAAAACATACTTTCAGGAATTAAAGACCAGATAGACTAACCCTAACCCTAACCCTAACCCTAACCCTAACTCTAACCCTAACCCTAACCTCATACAACAAGTTTTTATTGTTGTTGTTGTTGTTGGTTTGTTTGTTTGTTTTTATATCCCAGACAGTTTTTTTTTTAATATATAACATATCACCAAAAAGTTCTTGATCCTATAAGGGTTCTTGACCCAATGTGTGCTGGCAAGTTTGTGGTCTTAGGTTCTCTTCTTGAACCAGTAGGTGCTGAAAAGTTTTGAATCTCAGGGAACCTCTTTTGATCCAAGAGGTGCTAGGAGACTGTTGGTCTCAGGTTGCTATGTCACTTGGGTGTGGGGTTGGAGTGTGTATTTGGGGGTGTTCAGCAATCTGAATTTTTCTAGAGCTTTTGGCCTTCAGGGATTTTCCCTGCTGGCTTGGTTTTAGGGGAGAGGGGAATGAGAGTGGGCTTCCAAGGGCTATGACCCAGAACTTTTGTCCCAGAGACAGGGATCTCTCCCAGAGGCAGGCTAAATGGAGTGTCACTCATTTCTTGGTCCAATGGGTACTCAGTATTTCTGGATTTCAGATGGTGGTTGAGGTTGCCTGATAATGGAGTAGGTTGGGAGTTGGGACAGGGTTTTGTAGTTGGATATGTCCAGTTAACTAAATTTTCCTGGGGCTTCTGTCCTGCAGTGATATTCTTTGCTGTTCACATGGTCCAATGGATGTGGAGCATTTACTTAATCTTAAGACATATGTAGTAATCTCACTGAGGAGTCAACATTGATAGTCCTGGATCAATTGTACTAGTAGCCTTCATGCCACTTATACTTTGTAGAATCATTGTAGTCATAATTATGTTATTCTTATTTATAGTTTATATTTTTCATCTTTTTGCAAAAATTGGTGAATTTTAGATACAGTCATTTCAAATAATTTGTGATTCAAAAATTTTTGTATTTGTGATGTCAATCCAGTCAACATTGAGTTTATGTTTGAATTTTTTGTAGGTTTATTTCGTTTTATAAATAAATATCAGTAATTTCTAAAAGCATGGGTACAAACATCCAAGCCCAGAGTTCAAAATAAGACATCAAGAAAATGTTGACATTTCCTATAATTATGAACCTAGAACTTTCTCCTCATCTACTTTTAATTTTTTCTTAAAGTGTTTATAAGAATTTTGCTTTCTGGCATGCCTATCTAACCATGTGCTTGCAGTGCCAACACAGGTTGGAAAGGGGCATTGGAAATCCTGGCATTAGAGTTACAGATAGATGTGAACTGCCATATGGGAGCTGAAAATAAATCTCAAGTCCTTTGGAAGACCAGGTAGTGTTCTTAAATGTGAGATATCTATTCAGCCATCTTTTTCTTGGTTTTACCTTCTGCCTTCAAAGTATTTTTTCTCCCCAAGCAAGAAGGATAAAGTTCTGACTTTTGAAATAAACTTTCTACTCTTCTGAAACTATTTGAAATAGTGAATAAAGATATATGATCCTCCACTATAGGCAGTCTTTCAGATTATAGTATGTTTCTATTAGAATTTTCTCATTTATGATTAGTTTTGGTTTGAAATCTACTTTATCAAATGCCAAAAGTAACTTGCTCTTTGTATCTATTTGCTTGGAATATTGTTTTTCATTCTTTTATCCTGAGATAATGTCTGTCTTTATTGATACTGTATTTCTTGGATACATTAGAAAAATTGACCTTGTTTTGCTAAACCAATTTGTTAGTGTTTATTTTTTTTATGTTTGGCAATTGAGGACATTAATAATGAGAACTATCAATGAGTAGTATTTATTAACTCTTGTTTTTAAAGGAGATATTTTAAAAAATTCCATGCTGTTTGGCCTATGGCTGAGGCTTATTGTTAGCTAGCTCTCACATCATTTTTTAAGTTATTTTACATTTATATCACTGTTCCCCCTTCCTTTTCCCCTCCCATTCCCTCCCAGTCCTCCCTCAGCCTCCTCCACCACATCCCTCTTTCCATTTCCTAAGGTGGACAAGGAGTCCCTGTGATAGTTCTTAGTCCTTAAAGGGGAATTTTTGAAAAGAAAATGTATTTACCTCTCATTTTGACTTGTGTTCACTTATTTCTTGTGGTTTCCTGGGTGTGGTTAACCTCTTCAGATTGAAATTTTTATTTTAATGCCTTTTGCAGAGCTAGCTTTGTGTGTAAATACTTCTAAAATTTAATTTTATCCATTTTTTATATTCTTTTATTGTGATTGAAAGTTTTGCTAGTAATCTGGGCTGACACATTATTTTGTTAACATTTGTAGAACATCCAGTCTCCTCTGAGTCTCCACTGAGAAATCAGTTACTATTTATTCTCATAGATCTGATTCTGTTATTTGCTCCTTTTTTCTTTAGCTTTTGATCTGCTATCTTTGTTCTGTAAATTTAGTTGTCCTTCTCTTTTTTATATAAGATATTCTTCTATCATATACTGCATTCTGACTGCAATCTCCCCTCTCTCTTCACTAGGCTGCACAACCATAACCTATGCAGAGAACCTAAGTGTAGACCAATATAGACTCCCTGATTGTTGGCTCAGTCTCTGTGAGCCCTTTTGAACCCCAGTTGATTGATACTGTGGCCTGTTTTCTTGTGATATCTGTGACACCTTTGGCTGCTACAGTACTTTGACCATTTCTACAAGAGATCTGCCTCACGTTTGGCCATGGGTCTCTGAATGTCTTACTGTCAGTTGCTGAATGAAGCTTCTCTGATGGCCTATGCTAAGCTATGGTAATGGAATATAGCAGAAAATCATTAGGATCCATTTAATTGAGATTTCATTTTTGCTTTGCAAGCTGTATATAATTCTACTTAGGTCTGTGGAATATAGCTGATTCATGACCTTACAGAAAGTGTCAGGCTCAGGTAATATGTTGAACCAGACATTGGTTGGCCACTCCAGAAGTTCTGAGCCACATTTGTTCCAGAACATCTTGCAAGTAAGACAAATTGGAAGGTGAAGGTTTTGAGGCTGGCTTGGTGTCCCATTCCCTCAGCCATCTGTGGTTACAGAAGACAAAGAGTTTAAGTTCTCTATTCCCAATTACTAGGAGCACTGGGGTCACTCTTTTTGATTCTTATGAATTTCTATTATACTAGGTTTGTACTTCACACCCAAAATGCTCTCAGTTCTAGTCATCTTTCCCAGTACTATCTTTTTCCACCTCCACCTGTTCCCATCCCTATCTTCTGCTGATCCACCTAGGAAGTTTATTTCATTTTCTGTGCCCAGGGAAATGCATCTCCCATTTGAATCCTCCTTGTACCTACCTATTCTTGGTCTGTGGGTGCTAGCATGGTTGTCCATTAGTTTATAGCTAATTTCCACTTATAAATAATTAACTATTTTATTTGTCTTTCTGGGTCTCAGGTACAGCACTCAGGATGGATTTTTCTAGTACCATCCTCTTGCTTGAAAATTTCATGATGTTATTTTTTTAACATATTGGTAATACTTCACTATGTAAATATAACACATTTTCTTTATCCATTCTTTGGTTGAGGGTCATCTAGGTTGTTTACAGTTTCTGGATATTATGAATAAAACAGCTATGAACATATTTGAGCAAATGATCTTGTGGTAGGACATCATTTGGGTATATGCCCAGGAGTGATATAGCTGGGACTTGAAGTAGATTGATTCTCAGTTTTCTGAGAAACTACAATATAAATTGTTAAGATGCTTGTTCAAGTTTACCCTCACACCAGAATATGTGTCATGGAGAATATTTTTCCTGGTCTAGTCTTTTTTTTTTTTTTTTGTATTTTGTATGCTTCCTTTTTTTTTTTTCAAAAAAGTGTCATTATAATTAATCCTGTGAGTTATCATGACCCTTTCTAAAATTTTATTTATATATTTATTATTTGGTGATTTTTTACATCATGCACCCCATCAAACTCAGTTTTTAGACCTCTCAGATTCATACCCACTCTTATGATCTCCCCATTTATAAAAATGCCCATTCATGCTGCTGATTTACTTACTGGAGCATAATGTATGCTTCTTATATTCTGATGGACACCTCCCTCTTTAAGTTAGGAAAATTTTCTACAAAATTGTAGAATTTTGTTTTGCCTTTGACCTTTGTCTCTTTTATATTCTATATTCTTCTTACTCATAGATTTTATTTTTTTCATGCTGTTTTAGACATTCTAGATGTCTTTTGCACCCCCCTTTGGATTTAAAATTTTCTTTTACTAAGGTTATTATTTTTTCTATCTGGTCTTTAATTCCTGAAAGTATGTTTTGTTTGTCTCATAATCTTTTGGCTAGGGTTATCTCTAAAAATTTTGTTTGAGTTTCTAAGTTTTTCATTTTATTTTATCTATTTAATTTTTCTTTCATGTTTCTATTTTTCCTTTTGTGCCTTTAAATCTTTTTATTTTTTCCAATATATGATTTTTATAAATTTTATGAAGCGATAAATTGATATCTCCTTAAGGTCATAGAATATATTAATAATAGCCATTTTTAGGTCTCTTATTGTTTGTCTACTATATGACCATTCTTCAAGCCTACTGCAAGAGAGTTACTTGGTACTGGTGGAGACATACTGTCTTGACTGTTCATAATAATGTTTTTGAACCAGTGCAATGGCATTGTAAAAGAATAATTTTGATTTTAGGTATGGGCACTCTGCCTTGCTTTTATTGGGTTGATATTCCATTTCTTCATGATTGTTGATCTGTGGAACTTAGGAAAGAGTGGTAACTATGGTTTACTGGATAGGGAGTGCTTCTATAGGTCAGTTGGTAGGTAACAGAGAGGACTAAATGTGTGTTAGGTGAAGAGGCTGAAAGAGATTAAAAGAAAGTGCTAAAAAAATTTCGCTCACAGGTAGAAATGGGTTCCACAAAGAGTTGGAGGTGAGATGAGAAGCTCATGCAAGTGGGTTGCAGTAAGATTAAAAGCTCTCTGAAGAGAGAGGAATGAAAGGGATGAGGGGACCCAGAGTCTTAATGAAGAATTGGAATCTTTACTTAATGAGGATGAAGTAGAAGGAGGTGCACCCATAAACAAGCTGTAATTGTGATCATCATGAGGGTGAAGATATCATAATGTAAGACAAGAAAGATAGTGTGATTTACCTCATTGAGTCTCTGCCATGTAGGACCACTGGGAATCCCAGGTAGAAACTGTCTAAGTATTGAGTGTGAATGACAGAAGATAATTGAATGGAATATGTGAAGAGGTGTTGGGAGGTTCCACAGAAATGAGGAAAGATGGTATTACTCCAAGGTTTGACTGAGTCTCCCAGGATTAGAGGTAGAACAGAGAAAGAGAAACCTATAAGCAGACTACTACAAGGTTGGGGATGAGACTGGAACAATTGTAATGAGAGACAGGAAAAAAAATGAAAATTGCCTACCTGAGTCGAGTCTAGTGTGGTTATTTAGGTTCCCATAAATAGGGCTTCCAGTAATTTTCATTCCGTACAAAGGGACAGGAGGAAGCAGGTTGACTGTGTCCTCTGTGAGGTTTGATGGAGTCCATAGGGATTGGAGGTAGGTAAGGAGGACAAGTCTCTATAGGTAGTGTGCTACAGGACTGAAGATAAGACTGTAGAGATTGCATTGGAATTCTAGAAGGAGGGTAGAATTCATTTGAATCCATTTCTTGTATAGGTACTGATTATCTCAGCTATAAGTTGTTTCTAGGTATAGGCAGCTTGCAGAAGCAATTGGGAAAGGGTTAGAAGAACAGGGCTGTGTCAGTCTACAGGCATTATACAATATAATAATTATAATAGAATTATAATCAAGCAAACAAACAACTATCTCTTGTTTAAGGATATGAAAATATTTTTTCTGAGTCAAAAACTAGATTCAATTTGTTATCAATAGCATGTTTTGCCATGGGAGAAATTACATGAAAATTTATAGCCATAGTATAGGAACATCACAAATCACTATATGCAGTTAATACAAATAGTGAGCTACAAAAGAAGTATTTTTTTTTATACTTTTAAAATGTCTTGTAGCTTTAGTGTTAGTAAAGTTTAGAAGTCTCCTGAACATAATACGTTCTTATAAGTGTACTTTATAGTCACAAAAATGTATAATTATTTACATTTAGAGAAACTAATTAGCTAATAAAGAATTTAAGAATGCCTAAAATAGTTTTATTTCTTAATTTACAATATTCTAAATAAAGAGGGCACTTGTTTTCTCTGGGTGTATTTTAACTTTTATTTTTTGTGAGTCTTTTCTCCACATTAAAATAATATGCTAGGCATAGTAGGAAGGATATCTACATGATGAGGAGCCAAAATTACCACTAGTGAGAGTTAATTTCACAAGACAGACAATTACTCATGCTGCTTAGCCTGCTAGCCTTCTAACAGAACATCTGTCTTTCCACAATTGGAATGTACTCAGGAAAGTCATACTATATAAAATGTTCACTATCAATGTAGTTTCTTTAGAGAACTTTAGTTTTGTGTTTTCTGGAAACACGATAGAAATGTTTGTCTTGCTTACAGCTGAAAAGGGAGAGTAGTGAGTCTGTCTTCAATCTGCTGTTTATTAGTGACATTCTGCTCCTATGGCATATTTTGCACTTTTTTATACTGATAGATGTACAAAGTCTACATTTTGAATATTGTATAGAACATGGTATTTTGATTCTGATGGTTTTTATCTACTGGAAGTAAATAATACTGTGGTACACTTCAACATAAGTCCTTAAATGTTTGTGTTTAATCTTTTTGAGGAATAGCCTTCAGAATCTATACAAGGATGTTTGGACCTAGCATTTTAAGAAGTATATGACAAGTTCAACTTGCTGAATGAGTACCTGGTTGCCAGACTAACTATGCTTTTCTCCCTGATTCCTTCTTACATCTCCAAATCATTTCATTACAATATTACCAAATTTCCTCTGAGACCAGTATCAGTCCTAATAAATAAACATGCTATGACAAGAGCTACCCCTCCCCACACCACTAAGCAGAAACTTTTAAAAATTATTAACAATGTCCAGAGAGACCATCCCAAAATAATGATCATCCAGATTAAAATTTAATGAGATTATGTGCTCAGAATCCATAAACTATGCCTTTGTTTCTTTTTCCTTTAAAACACAAGACCTTTCATCCCCACAGAGACATAGTTTAGTGAATATTTTATTTTTTCTTTGTAGCATGGTTCATTGCCTAAAGACCCTTTGCTTGCCCATCACCACTAAAACTCTTTGGTTTCATATTGAAATGAATGGCTAAAACATGCTCATTGGGACTCCTAAAACAGCTTTTCCATTTTAAACCTCCGGTGTGGGTGACAATGGTCTTTTGATGCCATAGAATAGAATCAAATCTTGCACATAGAATATGGTAACTCTGCTGAGCCTAAGTATATGATGCATAATATACAAGAGGACTGCTTATTTGTACAGAAGGAGACTACAATTACATGGAAATCAAGATTTGAGTATATGGGATCTGAATTTTGATCATTTAAAAACAAATTCAGAAGGAAGCTAAAGGACTGTTTTGAGAGGGAAAAAACCCTTCATGTCAGGTAAGCTATAAATCTCTGCAAGGAGCGAGAGAGAGCAGAGGAAGAAAGGGATATTTGAACTTATCACCAATGAAGGTGTGAAAGCAGTAGAAGAAAATGAGGAGGAAATTCTTCACAGAAAACAATGAGAAAGCACAATCTGTCAGAGCAGTAAAAATGAAAAAACTACACTTTTAAATGATAACTCAGAAAACTGAGCAAGCCTAGCAGTGAGGATCCATAAGTAACATCCTGAGAAAGAGGAACATAGGATGAATAAGTACATTATCTCATTAGGGAATAATTATTCTTCCCATTATTTCTCCCATCTCTTTAGATTGCTGTTAGGTGAACTGGCTTTCTTTAAGCATAGTCTCTTGGCTGCTTGGTTTATAGACACAAGTGGATTAACTTTATGAGTAGAGATTAACCTAACTAATGTCTGGCAGGCTACCTATGGCTAATCCCCCTTCTTCCTACTGTTCACTCTATAAACTGTTTCTATTTTCTCCCTCCTGAAACCTACTTCAACTCATCACTCATTCATACAGGAGATATTGATTTAGGCTCTATCTTTAGCTCTTGGATACCTTATCAAAATTTACTAAAAAAAAAGCATTTTTATGCCTTGTTCTCTTAATACATTGCATGAATTCGATGAAAATTAAATGTCTTAAAAGTAGACTATCATCTCATGCTTTTTTTCAAAGGCCTCTGATATTGGCATACAGTGCTATTCTGATGAAAATGTATTTCTTACAAAAATTAATCAGTGTCAGGTTACTTCCCATTATAGAACAATGCACACGCAGATATTCTTTATAAGTTTCTTTAGAGGAAACTTATGAAGCCTCTGGACTTTTTGCACGCCCCCCCTTAATAGCTGAACTGGGAATATTTGTATTGAAGGGAGATAATACCCTTGGAGCAATGACATTTACATGAAGCTTGTTTTCCTTTAACAAACAGAAGTAAATTTGTACTTTGTCATAATCCACCTCTCCAATGCAGCTGTCACTTTATAAAAATCAAACAATAAATTTGGCATACCATTTGACTTTTAAACAAAAAAATCAAAATTTTTGTTTTATAAAGACTGCTAATATAATCTTAATGATATCACATAAAAGCAAGCATCTTTTAAGTGTATATTTTATTCAATAAAATATATGAATACAACTTTTGCTTTTATTCTTTGTAACCTCTAACCACACCTAGTAATTAAACTTCAAGACATGTGTGCCTAGAGATATTTTGCCACACTGAATTAAAAAGGCACTACATTGTATTACTAAATTTTCTACATAATAGCAAAATACTGAAGATCAATGCAATTGGTTCACACAGACAAATATCACAAGATATGTTTTTATTTTATATGGCCACTTGAGAATTAAATCAAACCTTACCCAATTAACCAAAAACTCCAATATTGTGTGCATGTCAAAAATGGTATTCTTCATGAAAATTGGACAAGTTATTTACTAATAGCTAAAAAATTAAATAAAACATTTTATAATTTTTTCCAATAATATTACTAATAAGAAAACTAAGAAATGCTAGAATATAGAGAAAACTATAGGGATAAAAAGTGCATAGGAAAAGAAAGGGGTCCATCTTCTATCAATTTGGTTCAAGACACTTGTGTGACAGGACAATACAGTGCTACAGTGCAGAGGCTCCTCCATCTTGTATTCTTGTTATGCTCAATTTAGGTTTAACTGAATTTGATCTATTTGATGGGAAGCCCTGGGAAAATTATGAAACTCTATTCTAGAAATAGGAGGTCAAGGTGCCCAAGCTAACTTATCTCATTTTCTGTTAAACTAGTTTCTTGAACAAATCCTTTTTCTTTAAGCAGCTAAGCAATATATCAGGATACCAGAATATGGATTTTGCCTTCAAAAACCTCTTACTCAAAACACTCAAAACTATATCTAGCTCCCCAAATACTTGAATGTAAGCCCAGTCAGATGCAATAAAGACTTTCAACTAGCTGTAAACTGTGTTCAAGTGGTCATCTCTTGTGAGCTTTCCATAATACTTTCTTGCTAAGATTCAAGACTTTGACACAAGGAAAAAATTTACTACATGTGTGGCCAATATAGAGATGATCTTTACATACTAAGAATATTAAAGTAATAATGTACAGTGCCAACTGGATAAGACCAAAGCACCTTTATCTCCTGAAAGAAACCATCATTTCTTTCCTGGCTTGTAACTTGGGAGACACTCACAAGTAAAATTACAAATGTGAACTGAATTTCCCAGAAAAAAAATTTAAAAAATAAAAACTTCACCGACATTAAGTATTGTTCCAAGCCACTATCTGATGAAAATTTAAATGATTGTGGAAAATTGGAACGTTGCAAGTTTGCAGTCAAATTATCTTGAACCATTTTTAGTCCCCCAAGTACCCACTTATTACTTATTGCTTACTTTCTGTCTTTTACATATTTTTGTTACCTTATTATTGCACTTGGGGAGTCAAAGATTGTGACTCTAACAAATCATTTTCAGTTACTTATGTCCCAGAGAACTAGTAAAGGGGTCAAATTAATAGTAAAATGAGGAAAAATATTTCTTATTGTGGATATATTAAAAAGAGTGGTAAAGTAATCTAGTGATCCCTCTTCTGATGCTTTCTTCCAGGAAGCTTGTCTGCCTAAAGCCTGTCCACCCAGCAAGTAATCTCCTGTCCTCCACTGTCTCCAACCCAAGGTATTCCTATAATGTTCAGCAGAAGCATGCAACAACCTGTAAACCTGTATTTTTTCTCAATCTTCTCTGTCAGACAAATTCTTTCTGTCTGCTTATTTCCTCTGAACTCTCACAGGATTTCAACATTGTTTTCCAGCAGATTTCTGTGGAAATTTTAATGTTTTGATTCTAGATTAGCTTGATAGTCAAAGATGACAATACAAGAATGTATTTTGGATATATTTATTTCTTTCAGACAGGACAGTGGTGATAGCTAAATACTTTTTGAATATATAAATATTCTTCTTGTTTGCACAAATCAAAAAATTAAGAATGTCATCAGATAGTGTCTGAGGTCTAGAAACAATGGTTCTTTAAGTATTTTAACTTCCCTACCTAATGCCACCATGTTTTAAATTTGGCATTCACCAATGTCTTTGTTGTATATATCAACTTCTCTGGTTGTTTGAGCTTTGTTTATACAAGTGTCGGCAGAGACAAGAAGAGAGTGTCAGAGATCCTAGAATATCAGTTATAGATGGTTGAGGGCTGTCAGGAGTTGTTTGTGGGACTGAACCAAGTCCTCTCCAAAACGAGCTCAGAAACACACTGCCCCTCTGCCTTCTGTCCAGGCCCACTCACTGTATTATTTTTTTCAGAAAAAGACATTTTATAACAATGTTACTATAAACATAAATTCATATGAAAACTCTGGATGACACAATAGAAATTCCTCACAAAAGTGAAAATACAACCATTATATGACCGAATTACTACTTTATCTATTAACTTACCATCATGTATTACTATATAAAAGACACATTTGTATTGAAATTTCATAAAAAAGATGTAGCATTGAGAATACCTTTTTTGTCTACATAATGCTTTATTAACTTTGAATTTTCTCAATGCTAATGAGAAAAGAACAATAGCTGCTGAAAGGTATTGGAGTATAGGAAAAAAAATTACTGAGCTAAATTAGCCTGTCTACTTTATTTATTCTTTTCAAATAATTATTTATTTTTTAGGGAGTAAACAAAATTGGCAAATTCTTATTCAAATCAAACAATCAAAAGGAAGGCAAACAGATTATAACAGATATGAATGAAATTTCAGAAAATCATGAGTATATGTATTATAAATTTATTTCAAAAAATTGAAGAATCTGAAAAAAACTGGTGAGTTGTTAGATAGCAAAATTAAACCTAAATTTAATGAATGATTTTAACAAATGCATACTTTGTAACCAGCTTGAAATGCTAACAAAATATTCCATACTAAAAATAAAAAAACAGCAATAACAGAAACAAACATAAGAAAATATGTAATTACTACAAAATTGTACTGTAACTTAAAAACTAAGATAAATACATATCATACAATTCCAAAAAACTTAAATAATAAACCCTTTAAAAGTTACAAAGCAGTGAGATCCTAATATTAATCATAGTATTTCTTTTCTCTCTCTCTCTCTCTCTCTCTCTCTCTCTATATATATATATATATATATATAGAGAGAGAGAGAGAGAGCATAATTAAACTCCCTGTGGCCAAAACCTTAAATAAAACAAGTCTTTCCTTAACCACACCCCTGCCAGAGGCCATCAATGTAGAAGTGAGGCCTTGTGTCATTTAGCTATGTTCTAGCCTTGAGTTCTTGTGTACAATGACATCTCTCTCTTTTTATTTTAAGTCCACTAATAAGTAAGTACATCCCCTGCTTCTCTTTATGGATTTGTGATACCTTGCTCAAGAGGATATTCTCCATATCCATCCATTTGCCTGCAAATTTTAGAGTATCATTTAGATGTACCACAGTTTTTTAATCCATTCTTCAGTTGAAGGGCATCTAGTTTGTTTCCAGGTTCTTGCTATTACCAATAATGCTGCAATCAACATAGCTGAGCTAATGCTATCTTGAGGGTATATGCCTAAAAGTGGTTTTGCTACATCCTTGGAGAGATTGATTCCCAGTTTTTTGAGAAACAGTAATACTGCATTTCAAAGTTGCCGAACAAGATACACTCCCACCAACAATGGAGAAGTGTTCCCTTTGCTCTGCATCCTGACAGGTGTAAGGTGGTATTTCAAAGTTGTTTTGATTTGCATTTCTCTGATGGCTAAAGATTTTGTTGATTTGGACACACTCTCTCTCTGCTTTTTAGTAAGTTTGAGTAATGGTTTATCTGTCTTGTTGACTTTCTCAAAGAACCACCTCTTTGATTCATTGATTTTTAGTATTGTTCATTTTGTTTCAAGTGTGTTGATTTCAGGTCTAAGTTTGATTATTTCCTGTCATCTATTCCTTCTAAGTGAGTTTGCTTCTAATTGGTCCAGGACCCTCAGCTGTGCTGATAGTTCTCTTGTGTGGTATTTCTCTAGTCCTTTCATGTAGGCATCTAGTGCTATGAATTTTCCCCTTACGACTGATTTCATTGTATTCTATAAGTTTGGGTATGTTGCAGATCCATTTTCATTAAATTCTAGGAAGTCTTTGATTTCTTTCTTAATTTCTCCCTTGACCTAGAATACCTTAAAGGAGAAACTTGATAAACAGCTTCAAATTTAACAATAGTTGTAGTTAGTTTGTTCCAATGTAGGCATATTAAATAATGATAATAATTGTTCTCTCTGTCTCTTTTCTCTAAAATATACGGAACATAAAAAATAAAATCTTAGGCACCTCAAGCCAGGTTAGGCTCAATTACAGATGAAGAAATCACACTAGGTCACAGCTAATGCTGTGGATGCACTATGTGCACCACAAACTCCTGCTAAGCAACCCTTATACAGTCAAACCAGGAAGTTTGTGTGTGTGTATATGTGTGTTTTAAATTACTTTATTCTACCATCATCTTTGAATGAAGTAAGAATGCTTTTCCTTAAAGTGCACTAATGGGTGAGTACATCCCCTGTTTTTCCCTTTGAGATTTTGAGATCTCACTCAGGAAGATATTCTCCAAATTCATCCATTTGCCTACAAATTTTAATATATCACTTTTTCTTACTGCTGAGTAGTACTTCATTGTGTAGATGTACCACAGTTTGTTAATCCATTCCTCAGCTGAGGGTCATCTAGATTATTTTTAAGTTCTTGCTATTACGAATAATGCTGCTATGAACATAGCTGAGCTAATGCCTTTGGGGTACAAATGTGCAAATGCCCAATAGTGGTATTGCTGGATCCTTGGGAAGATTGATTCCCAGTTTTCTGAGAAACTGCCATCTTGCATTCCAGAGTGGCTGGACAAGTTTACACTCTCACCAACATTCCACCACATCCTCTCCAGCATGAGATATTTGATTTTGATCTAAGCCATTCTGACAGGTATAAGGAAGTATCTCAAAGTGGTTTTGATTTGCATTTCAATCATTTGAATGCTAAAGATGTTGAGCATTTCTTCAAGTTCCTTTTAGTCATTAGTAATTGTTCTGCTGAGAATTTCTTTTTTAGTTCTAAATCCCATTTTTTAAATTGGGTTATTTAGGGTTTTGGGCTCTAGTTTCTTCAGTTCTCTTTATATTTTAGAGATAAGTTCTTTGTCACTTGTAGGGTTGTTGAAAATTTATTCCCATTCAGTAGGCTGTCATTTTGTGTTATTGACTATGTCCTTGGCCTTACAGAAGCTTCTTAGTTTCAGGAAGTCCCACTTATTGATTGTTGTTTTTAGTGTCTGTTGCTCCTGGTGTTATATTAAAGAAGTGATTACCTGTGCCAATGCATTGGAGGGTATTTGCCAATTTCCTTTCTATAAAGTTCAGTGTGGCTAGGTTTATGTAGAGGTCTTTGATCCACTTGGATTTGAGTTTTGTGCAGGGTGACAGGCTTGGTTCTATTTGTATTTCTCTACACACTACCACCCAGTTATGCCAACACTATTTGTTGAAGATACTATCTTTTTTCCATTGAATACTTTTGACCTCTTTGTCAAAAATCAGGTGTTCATAGGTGTGTGGGTTAATGTCTGAGTCTTCAATTAATTTCCAATTATCCACAAGTCTGTTTTTATGCCAGTACCAGGCTGTTTTTATTATTGTAGCTCTATAGTATAACTTGAAGATGGGGATGGTGATGCCTGCTGAGGTTCTTTTGTTCAGAAAAAAATGTCTGGCAATCCTTTAATCCAAATGACATTGAGTATTGTTCTTTCAAGGTCTGTAAAAACAAATTGTGTTGGGATATTGATGGGCAGTGCATTGAATCTGTAGATTCCTTTTGGTAGAATTGCCATTTTTACTATGTTGATCCTACTTATCCAGGAACATGGGAGAGCTATCCAATTTCTGATATCCTCTTCAATTTATTTCTTCAGTGATTTAAAGTATTTCCCAGATTATTTGTTATTTGTTTGGTTATAGTTACACTGAAGTATTTAATGCTATTTGCAGCTATTATAAAGGGTGATGTTTCTCTTATTTCTTTTTCAGTGCATTTATCTGTAGTGTATAGGAGGACTACTAATTTTTTGAGTTAATCTTGTACCCTCCTACATTGCTGAAGGTGTTTATCAGCAATAAAGTTCCCTGGTAGAATTTTGTGGGTCACTTACGTATAAAATCATATTATCTGCAAATAGAGATAGTTTTCCTTCTTCTTTTCTAATTTGTATCCACTTAATCTTCTTTCATTCTCTTGTTGCGTTAGCTCAAACTTCAAGAAATATATTGAATAGATAAGGGTAGAGAGGACATTCTTGTCTAGTTCCTGAGTTTAGTGAGAATGCTTTGAGTTTTTCTCCTTTAAGCTTGATGTTGGCTGTCAGATTCTTGTGAATAGCCTTTATTATATTAGGTATTTTTCCTGTATTTCTGATCTCTCCAGAACTTTTGTCATAGTGAGTGTTGGATTTTGTCAAAGGCTTTTACAGCATCTAAGAGTATGATCATATGGTTTTTTTCCTTCAGTTTTTTTTTTAAACTTTATTTATTTGTCTTGGTGTTTATCTGGAACTGGAACTACAGACAGTTGTTAGCTGCCATGTGGGTGCTGGGAATGGAACCTGGGTCCTCTGGAAGAGCAGACGGTGCTCTTAACCACTGAGCCATCTCTCCAGCCCCTCCTTCAGTTTGTTTATATGATGGATGACATTTACAGTTTTCATATGTTGAACCATCACTACATTTCTGGGATGAAGCCTACTTGATCATGGTAGATAATATTTTTTACATATTATTGTATACTGTTTGCCAAAATTTTGTTGAGAATTTTAGCATCAATATTCATGAGGGAAATTGGTCTCTAATTCTCCTTCTTTGTTGTGTTTTTGATTGGCTTGGATATCAGGGTAGTTGTGGCCTCATAAAAGGAATTTGGCAATATTCCTTCAGTTTCTACTGTGTGAAATAGTTTGAGGAATAATGGTAGTAATTCTTCTTTGACTGTCTGGTAGAATTCTGTACTGAAACCATCTTGACCTGGGCTTTTTTTTTTTATTGGGAGGCTTTTAATGACAGCTTCAATCTTCTTTAGGGTTATAGATCTGTTTAGGTAATTAATCTGGTCTTAATTTAATTTTGATAAATTGTACCTGTCCAAAAAGCTGTTCATGTAATCCTTTTTTTGCCACTTCCTAATAGTGATATTCCCTTTGGGGACCATTTTCTTTCTTTCTTTCTTTCTTTCTTTCTTTCTTTCTTTCTTTCTTTCTTTCTTTCTTACATGTGCATTTGTTTTATTTATTTTATTTTTGTTATGAATAGAGTCATATTTTTTATCTGTGTATATCCTTGTTCAAGCTCCCTTCCACCTCCTGCCCCTTCCACTTACTCTCTTTTCTCCACATCTCTTTATCTCCTCCCCAGCAAGGACAGGTGGTCCCAAGGTTCCAATATGGCTTAGTTCAGCATACACTCCTGGAAGATCCAATTTCCTAACTCGGACATCAAGACTGGGTCAAGTGTTCCTCTTGAGGGACTGGGATCCAAGGTGCTAGTCCAAGGTGTTTCAGATCCAAAGCTGTTCAGTGTTTGTGGTTTGCAGTTTGGAAATGCTTTGTTTTTTGCTTTTCTGTTTAGAGTCCACTAGTTATAAAAGTCTTTTTCAAGACCTCCAATTGGTCTCATTGATTTTTTGGGGGGAGGGGAGACTTTTAATAACAGTTTCACTTTCCTTTGGTGTTATAGGTCAGTTTAGGTCTTTAATCTGATCTTGATTTAATTTTGGTAAATGGTACTTGTCCAGAAAGTTGGCCAATTTTTTTTTTTTTAGGTATTCCATTTTAGTAGAGTATATATTTTCAGTGTAGGACCTGATAATTCTCTTGATTTCCTTGAGGTCTGTTATATGTCTTCTTTTCATTTCTAATTTTGTTGATTTTGATACTCTCTCTCTGTCTTTTGTTTAGTTTGGATAAGGCTTTGTCTATCTTGTTGACTTTCTCAAAGAACCAACTTTTTGATTTATTGATTCTTTGTATTGTTCTCTTTGTTTCTATTGCTCTGATTTCAGCTTACATTGCATTATTTCCTGCCCTCTACTCCCTCTAAGTGAGTTTGTTTCTAAGTGTTCTAAAGCCTTCAGGTGAATTGCTAAGTCTCTTGTGTCAGATTTCTCTTGGTTTTTCATATAAATCTAGTACTATGAATTTTCCTCTTAATACTGCTTTCATTGTGTGCCATCAGTTTGAGCATGTTGTGTATTCATTTTCATTAAATTCTAGGAAGTCTTTGATTTCTTTCTTAACATTTTCTTAATCCAGTGGTGGTTCAATTTAGCGTTAGGGTTAGGTCAGTTTCCATGAGTTTGTATGCTTCTATATCCTGCTATTTCCTAAACCTGCTTTAAATACCTTCATTGCCCAGCTGTATCCCATCCAGGTTAAGATTAAAGGTATGAGCTACTCCATTTGGCATTCAGCCTTGAACTCACAGAAACACAGAAAGATCTCTGTCTCAGGAGACATGGGATTAAAGGCATAGGTCACCACTCTGGCTCTCCCCATGCTGGGATTAGAGGTGTGGATCATTGAAGCCCCGCTGTCTGGCCTTATACTCACAGAGATTCTATACCTGAGTTACCACTGCTCTGTTATCTTGGAACTCCCAGAGCTATCTCTGCCTAGTTTGACTGTGGGTTGACCTATTGATATTCCATGTTATTAAATATGTAACATATCACCACACTGAGCTTTCAAAGTAGAAACCTGAACAAATGTCTTGGTTAATTGTTTTCCCTGCAGTCAGTCATTAATTCCTTCTCTCTCTCTCCCCTCTCTGCTTTACTCTCCCTATTCTCTGTTCTGTCTCCCTCCTTCATTCCCCCTTTCTCCTTTCATAAGTCTATATTAAAACTACTTATTAATAAACTACTGTTTAGTGATATTTACATACAGCGCATTATGTGTTACATTTCAAATAATTGTCCCTTCTATGGGTTTAATAAAAGCTGATTGGTCAAAAGGCAGACAAGAAATATGGGTAGTGCTACCAGTCTAAGAAAACTTTGCATACAGAAAGAACTGTGACAGTTGCCAGACATAGAGACCCCAGAGAGAAACTACACAGATACGATGAATACAGGATGATAAGAGGGCAGCAGAAGAAGAGGAAAGAAACTGAAATCCTGCTCTGAGAAAAGGTACCAAACCACATGACTGAACAAGATGAGGTGAGTTAGATGAAGGTGCTAGTGATATGCCTGGGCTCTAGGTCAATCAGCACAAAATTAATATAAGCCTGTGTGTGATTATTTGAGGCTAAACAGGGGTGAGAGTGGGGCTAAACCTCCAGTCTAGATCAGAAAGTCTAGTCCAGAAATCTTTCACAACATTTATACACTGTGTGAAGATGTATTTGTTGTGACTGGTGCAATGAAGAGCTCAACAGTTCATAGCTAGTCAGAAGGTAGAGTCAGAACTTCCATGAAGAGAGGAAGTAAATGAATCTAGGCATGAGAGAGGTGCCATTGAGAAGTGAAATGATTCAGACATCTAAAATGGGACAGAGGTAAAAGCCACATGGTAGAACTTAGGTTAATTAAAAATTATGGGCTAATTAAAGTTATGAGATACTGGAAGAGCTAAGACTGAGTTTCATAATTAATAATAAATTTTTATGATGTTATGTCATGTTAGGAGCAAGCTGTGGCCCAAAGACATACTCTACTAAAAGCTCCAACTTTGCTTTTTACTGACTGTAATATAAGTTTTATCTTTTGGTTGACATGGTCTAGAGTCATATAGAAAGGGAGTCTCTAGATCTTCCTGTGAAAATGTCTGTGAAGGAATGCCTTGCAATGTTTCTGAGGTGAGAAGATTCTTCCTGGATGTGGGCAGCACCATCTTAGGACTGCTCTGAACTAAAGAAAAAAGAAAAAAGTGAGCTTGGGAAAGAACAAGCATTAATTAAGTCATTGTTATCTGCTCAACTGTGAATGTACAATTTCTAATTACTTTGAATTTCTGCCACCATAATATCTCTTCAGTGATGGATTCTATTCTGAAACTGTGAACAAAATAAAGCCTCTTTTATTCTGTCAGGGTGTATTATCACAGACATTGAAAATGAAGTTTATTGAGGTTCTGGCACCTGATTCCCCCCACGGAGAGTTGTGTTGCAGGTTCAGGATCAGGATCAATCTGTAGTGCTTGATCCAGACTCTCAGTAGCAGACATTACTAGGGTTTGGATGTGAGGGGCTCCTCCAGCCACACCTAAAAGAGGGAACATTGCACAGCTGGGCCTCGCCTCCAGGGCAAACTGTGTCATCAGAGAAGGACTGAGGCTTTGAAATTCATACCCCTGTCCAGAGCAGAGTCAGAGATGGACCAGACCCCTTGCTCAGAGGAGACATGAGACACACAAGCCCTCTTGCCACAACTGACTAGGAGCGGCCTAATCATAAACCACTGAAGCCTTGAGCAGACACCAGTGCAAAATTACATATAATAATATAAAGAACAACAAGGCAACTTCAGAAGAAACTGGTGGTTCTACAACTACAAGACATGAACAGAGCAATGAAGAAGAAACAGAAGGAAACAACACCAAAAGCATCTTTATGAAGATTATTGAAGCTTTCAAAGAAGATATGAAAGATTCCCTTAAAGAAATAGAAGAAAATATAAACAAAAAAAATTGGAAGAGGGAAATGAAGTTTATCACTTATTATCAGAATTGACTGTTGAGTATGAATACACCTTCACTCTCTACATACTTAAGAAGTATTTAAAATTGCTTTCAAAGTATATGAACATTTTGTAGAATGCTTTCATTTAATCTCGGCACTATAATACCGAGTTCCAGAGGGCCCATGTACCCATTATTGTTGTATTTTGGCTGCCAAAATCATCGATCAAATTTATGCTTGATCTTTGACCAATAATAGCCAGCTATTATCAATATAATTGCAATGAAAATAGTTGATCAAGAGTCATTGTGATAAGATGTTGCCCAAGAGTGGTACCTCTGGATCTTGTGGTTGATCATTCCCATCTTTCTAAGAAACTGATTTCTATAGTAACTGCTTAACTGTCATATCCACCTGCAATCTTAGCAAGCTCATCTTCCCTCTTTGGTAGTTCATTTGCCTATTGCATCTTCAACTACTGATACTTTTTTTTTCCCAATCATTGATTACCAAACCTAATGTCTTTGTGTTTTCAAGATGGACTGGACATAAGTAGATCTTCATGAGTTGCTCACGTCTTCAGAACCAGGTGAGAACTGGTAATGCATCAAGATTTATTAGCTTAGGAGTTCCTGTGTTTTGAGCCTCTTCAATTTATAAATAACCACTGTTGGACTACCCAACCATATAAGGTAGCAGTCAAGTAAATCAAATTCTAATACCTACTTTCTATCATTTTTCTTCCTCTAGAGAGCACTAACTAATACAAGCACTGTCTATTAGTCAAAAAAATGTGCTTTTGTTTAAGACTTAGAAACCTTTTTACTCTGATATTTTGTCCTTGGAAAGCAGATAATCAAGTGGTAAGAGATATGTTATCAGCAGAAAACATTAACAAAGTATGTACAGAACAATCAAACATCCAAAAATGTCTGAGATAAGAAATGATGTAAAAAGAACAGAAAAGAGAGATTGAATGTGATTTTAAAAGCACTACAAGTGCAGTCTGCAATATCACCTAGAAGAGCTCCACCGAGTGACAACAGCAACTATGAGCCCTGTACTGCAAAATGGGAGCAAATCAAAGCCAGGATTCAAGAAATATCTACCTGGAAATAATTGCACTAAATAATGCATGCAGGTAGATATATATTTTGTCATAAAAATAGAACATATAGATCCAGAAAAATGGCTTGGCTATCAAAAATTTTGGCTTTCTGCCAAACAGGATGATTTGAGTTTAATCTACAGGATCCACATGACAGGATGAAAAAATCTATTGCTGTAATTTGTCCATAGCCTTCCAGGCATTTACTATCATTTACTCATATATATATGAGTGTGTGTGTATATATACATATATACATATATGTGTGTATATATACATATACATATATGTGTGTATATATACATATACATACATACATGTACACTGTGATGGTTTGAAAGAAGATGACGCCTTAGTGACAGGATTAGGAGCTGTGACCTTGTTTGAGTAGGTACATCCTTGTTGGAGAATTTTGTCATTGAGAGGACAAGCTTTGAGGTCCCTTATGCTCAAACTTCACCCACTGTCACAGTTCACACCATGTTTCTTGTGAATAAAAATGCAGGACTCTCAGCTCCTTCTTCAGCACCATGTTTGCCAGCATAGAACATGCATTACCATTCTAAGAGGGAGGATTAGGGTCATAGGGAGGAAAGAATGCAGCAAAGCAAGGCCAAAATTTAGCAACCTAAACTCAAAAATCTGATAAATAAGAGGCTTTAGATGATTCCAGTGTTTTAGCTTTGCTGTCTGAAATATACTTCACTCTCATAGGCTTGTGCCTTTTTTTTTTTTTTTTGTGAAGCTTTTCCTGGCAGATATTCGATGGCTCTAGCATTTCTAACATTTCTGGATCTCCAATGTGACCAAGGCTTCACTTTTTACACAATGACCTACTAATGACTCCATCCAGGAGATCCTTTGCCTTATGAAGTGTCTGACATCGTCAGCTCAGTCTGATTACAGAAGATAATTCCATGAACCTTTTACTAATTCATTCCTCATAATTTTCAAAAGACCACTGTGAAGAGTAGAGATATTTCTAAGTAAGTGAAGTCCTGAATAATATGTGTTGCTGAGAGAAGCTGTTCATGTCAAAGAGCCCAAAACATCTGGTTCATGGTAGATTGACAAGCCTAGTCATGGCAAAGCTATCCTCTGGTCCATGTATAGCTGCTAATAGATTTTAGGGGAAAAAAAAAGTCTACAGTATTTTTGGATGAGAAAGAGAATCTGCTAAAGAGACTGTTCCTACTATGATTAGCAAAGCCTGAATTCTTGATCAGTCTGTGTACAATATGACTTATCTCATTTTCCAGGTAAGTAAAATAACCCACCTTTATTGTCAACCTTTTATAAAAAGTATTTAGAATGTCCAGGGTTCTGTGGCTCCTCTAGCCTATAACCCAGAATACATAATCCCAGAATTCTATCTATCTGTTTTCTTTTTTCCTTCATTTTCTCATCTTCCAAGTCAGGTTAGTAGCAGGAACCATGCTTCGCACAGCACAAGAACATATGGACAACACTGCCAAGTTTGGCTGCCAGTAGAATGGACTTGGTTGCTTGTGAATAATATTTGCAGAAGGCTTTGCTTATCATTCCTTTCTAGAAACAGAAAATTGATAAGGTATGTTTTTATTATTATGAAAAAATTCACATTTTTTTATTCATGTATCCCATTCTTCAAACTCCCTTCCCTCGCCTGCTCCTCCCATTCACTCTCTCTTCTCCCCATCTCTTTATCTTCTTCCCAGCCATGGCAGGAGGTCCCAAGGTCCCAAGGAGACTTAATTCAGAATCCACTCCAGGCAGATCTGCATTCCTCACCCCAACATCAAAACTGGGTCAAGTGTTCCTCTGGAGGGAGTACGCTCCAAGGTGCCAGTCCAAGGTGTTTCAGATCCCAAACTGTTCAGCAGTTGTGGTTTGCGGCTTGGACATGCTTTGCTTTTTGTGTGAAGTCTACTAATTATTGAGTACATCTCCTGCTTATCTTTCTGGGTTTGTGCTATCTCACTCAGGAGGATATTCTCCAAATCCATCCATTTGCCTGCAAATTTTAGGATATCATTTTTTCTTACTGCTGAGTAGTACTCTATTGTGTAAATGTACCACAGTCTGTTAATCCATTCTTCAGTGGAGGGACATCTAGGTTGTTTCCAGGTTCTTGCTATTATGAATAATGCTGCTATGAACATAGTTGATCTAATGCCTTGTAGTGCGAATGTGCATCTTTAGGGCTGGAGAGATGGCTCTGCCATTAAAGGCTAGACTTACAACCAAAAAATAAGGCAAGTTGGAAACTTAGCTGGTAAGATTTTGCCCTATGGGTACTCTTGCCCTTTTTTTTAATGTCAAATATGTTTATCATACTTATCTCAATACCCATCCAAGCCATAATTTTAGCTTTTCTCTAAAAATTTTCCAATATCTTAGTTTGAGAGATTTACGCATTAAAATAAACTTTTATATCCATGTGTGTGATAATAACAGTCATATTAATGATTACCTGTTTTAAATATTTAATTTCTCCATGATGATGTAAACTTTGTCCATAATCCATGGCTAATAAAGTCAACTCATAGACCCTGAGATACAAAGAAATGTACTACTAAGACAGATATATATATATATATATATATATATATATATGAATATGTAAAAATTATACATCTGGGTATAGTATAGTGTAATATCAAAGAGAACAAAAAGACAATATTAGATGTTAAGGAATGATGAAATGCACATCAAGAACACAAATTATGAAGGGTGATACAAGGATAATTGCTTATTTAATTTTAACAGGCACATTTTTTTTTGGTCATTAGTAGGTGCATAAAAATGTAATTGATTGAGGCTGGAGAGGTGGTCTAGTGTTTTAAGACTATTGGCTACTCTTCCAGAGATCCACGTTTGGTTCCTGTCATATGTCTGCTCACAACTGACTATAACAGAAGTTTCAGGGAACTTCATTCATTCTTCTAGCTGCTAACAACACCAAACATACAAACTGTTCTTAGATATGCAGACAAAACAACCATACATATAAAATAAAAAGTTTAAAATGTAACTGATAGTAGACATGTAAAATCCTAACCATAGTAACCCAGCTTCAGAATCACTACTCTCTGTCTCTCTGTCTCTCTCTCTCTCTCTCTCTCTCTATATATATATATATATATATATATATATATATACATACATACATACATACATATATTGAGATGAGTAGAGTTTGGAATTTGGCAAGTGTTTGAGTATCTGTTAACCTACCTTGATTGTGATTTATTATTGAGTTCATTATAATAAATTGCTTTTTAAAAAGGAAAATTTAAAAATATAATTTCACTCTTAGGATTCATCATAATGAATGTAATGTATTTTTTAGCTTTTAGTGTGTGTGTGTGTGTGTGTGTGTGTGTGTGTGTGTGTATGTGTGTGTGTGTGTGTGTTTCCTTTTGAAAAAAAAGATATAATTTTCCACACAGTGACATTTTTTAAGTGTTAATTTCCCATTTGGCTCAAAATCAATTGTAAATCCTGAATTTTGAAAACCTATTGCATCATTTGAAATCATTAGTATGTATTTTTTAGAATAGTTTATTGATGGTATGGGTAGGTAAGAATTGGAAGAATAGGATCATAATAATTCCTGGTTAAAAATAGAAGAACCCAAAACAGCTTCATTTAATCCATTGGTAAACAAGTCAATTCTCTTAACTGGAGAATAAATTAGGGATGATAAAAAGCTTTTTTTTTTTTAATTTGCATGATATTTCACTTTAAAAAACAGTACATGACATATTTCATATATTATCTTGAGCTATGTTAGTCCTTTAAATAGTTATTTGAGGTTAAAGAGATTGCCCAGTTGTTAAGCACATTGATTGCTCCTTCAGATGCCCCAGGTTCAACTCCCAGAAGAGACATGAATATTCATAATTATTTGTAAATTTAGTTCCACAAGATCTGCTATTTTCTTCTGCCCATATGGGCATCAAGATTGCATGTGATATATAGATATACCTGCACAGAAAACATAAATACCAATAAAATAAAATTCTAAAAATAATAAAATAAATAGTCATTTTTACCGACCTTTGCTTTTGTACTAACATTTTTATAAAGCATAAGTAAGTCATTTTGGATTTTACAAAAAATACTTCTATGTTCTACCAAGCAAAAGCTAGTAATGTCATCAGATACTAGCTAGAATCTACAGCAGAAATTTTCTTAATTTGATATAATTCATCTAGATGTTGCTCCTACCATCACATTTGAATACTCTCTTGATTTATGGTTCTTTATTCTATTTTTTTTTTTTAAAAAATCCATGCAACTATTACCAAATTGGAACATGGTATTTGGAGTAACCTGAATTTGTATATCAGGGCCAGGTTTATGATTCTAGAATAAACTACATTTATAATAATTGAGAAAAAGTGTGAGAAGTATTTTTTTTGTGTGGTAGTCTTTTCTATGTCTATCAGTAGATACTGAATAAGTCAGATGCCAAGTTTTCTCCTCGATAACTTATGAATATATGCCTATATGTAAAATTCCCTTGAAATTAAAAGCTTTCAAATAAATGGGGTATTTTAGTTCAGTTATTCTTTGTAAAATGTGTAAAATGTAGTATAAAATAATCTTTAATTTTATTTGGGGAGATTCTAGAAAATACAAATTACTTCTTATATATACATTACCTTAGGATAATCAAGTGCTCTTGGATTTTTCTTCATGATATTTTGCTGAGATCTAGCTTGATATAGGTCTTTTTGTACATAACAGTGTCCTCATATTATACTTTAGAAATAACCTTTAAAAAGATAAGCAGGGGATGTACTCACTCATTAGTGGTCTCTAAACAAACAAACAAGAAAAAAAGCCAAGCATGCCCAAGCTGCAAACCACAACCACTGAACAGCTTGGGATCAGAAACACCCTGGACTGACCCTTCAGACCCCACTCCAACTATAGGAACACCTGACTCACTCTTGAGGGAGGGGGGACAAAACTGGATTTGCCAGGAGTGGAGACTGAACTAAGCATTATTGGGTCAGTGGGACCATAGGACTGTCTGCTCCCTCCCCAGGGAGGGGATGGGGAGTTGTGGAGAAGAAAAAATTACCTAATGTGGCGGGAGGGGGAAGGGACCTTGAATAAGGATATACAGGGATGGAAAAAAAAATTCAGAGGGAAAGCTGAACACAAAGTAAATATATGTGTAGCAATCTTATTGGCATTATCACCCTTGATAAGTCATGCTTATGATTTTTATCTTCTTTGTAGTTATTGTTAACTTCTCAGCATTTTAAATTCATTTTACTGTTTTTCTTGATAAATACAAAATAAATAAAAAAAATAAGTTGAAGCCTTTTTTTCAACACTGTATGTGTGCAATTCTCATACAGGAAATCACCTTTTGAAATCAGAAGTTCAAATCCCCTGCACACAGCATCAAAACTCTCCTGTCAAAAAGAAAAATGCTACCTGGCCATTTCTGCTCACTTGAAAGAACCATAAACTGACCCACTCAGTGTTCAATTAACAGGCAGGTTCTTCCCAGAACTTTTCCATAGACATTTATGTAGCTTTTGTCTCTCTTACTGGATATACATAAAAGTTGTTTGTTTGTTTGTTTTACCAATCCCCAGTGCCATATTCTGTGTACATTAGGTGTCAGCCCTTGTTTATTCTCACCATGAATACGATCACCTCTTTTGTGTTTATCCATTTTATATTTGTGATGAAAGTTTTTGATTTGCTATCAAAGGTTGCAAAGTTATTTTCTCCTTGATGCAAACCTTTGCTTCTAGATGAAGGCCTGTTGAACTCAACAAACCTAGAGACTTTCAAAATGTTTCTAAAAGCAACTGTGGTCTCTGAAGATAAAAACAAGGAGAGCATTGCTTACATCCTGTTCTGCAAACCTTCTGGGTGAATCCTTTGATGTTCAAATGAGAGGCCCTTGAAATCACTTTCTTTCTTCTTTTAAAAGTCCAAAAATTTGTTTGTATAAACTTTGTATTTCATTTTCTGTATTAAATAACTCTGCCACTTTATATGCAAACCAAAAGATATAACATTTAATTTGAATGTCAATGTCTCAATTACATTTACATTACATATCTCCATTGAGGTAGACTATTAGAAAGTAAATGAATAATTGAATAGAATTCATTATATTGGAACTAGAAAAAATCTAGACAATGTAGTGGTAAAGAAATACTGGTCATCAACTTCATTATTTAATGGTTAATCATAATGTTTTAAAATATGATTAAAACTTAAATTTCTATTTTATAAAATTTCATGGCTATTAAGCATGAAAGTTGTCACATGTGAACTAACTTGTCTTTCTGTGCATGTATACTTGCTTTCAACTATGCCTGCAAAACTGTACACATATACTGAAAACATCATCTATAATTTTGAGGTGTATGTTATCTATGTTCTAAAAACTTTAGTCTCACTGCTCTTGCACTCAGTGTTTCTGGGACTTTTTCAATTTATATATAATTTAATTTTTTAAAAAAACATATACATTACATTCTCCTTCCTCCCCTCTTCCCAGTCATCCCCTAGCTTTCTCCATCCCATCTTTCTATACATTCCTCAGAAAGATTAAATTTCACTCACCCTGGGTGAGTCAATGCAGACTGGCATTTCCAGTTGGGATAGGACTAAGTCCCTCCCTACAGTATCAGTGCTGATCCAGGTGTTCTTCTGTAAGGAATACACTCCAAGAAATCAGTTTATGCACTAGGAATAAATTCTGGTCACACTGCCAGAGGCTTCACAAACTGCTCAAACCATTCAGCTGTCATCTGCAATCAGAAAGCTTAGTTCGGTACCATGCAGGTTCCCCTGCTGTCAATTCAGAGTCAGTGAGCTCCCAATAGCTCAGATCAGCTGTCTCTGTAGGTTTCCTGATCATGGTCTTGGTCCTTTTGCTCATATAATTTCTCCTCCCACTCTTTAACTCAATTGGGAGCTCGACCCATTACTTAACTGTGAATCTCTGCATCTGCTTCCATCAGTTCCTATATGAATGTTCTATATAATGACAATTACTGTGGTCATTAATTTTATTATAGGGTAAGGTCAATTTAGACAGCCTCTCCACTATTGCTTGGAGTCTTAGCTAGGATCATTTTTGTTGATCCTTTGGTATTTCCCTAGTTGCTGAGATTTCTTTTAATGAAAAGAGTTTCTCCATGCTGTCCTGAAGAGTCTTGGCTACTTTCAGGCCACAGTTCCTTTCACAAAACATTATTATGGATTGATCTAAAGCGCATATTTTGTCATTTTGAAACAAGCCAATACTCAAAGTTTGGAAAAAAACATGATGCATTCTATGTATATTAATCACATGTGCTATTTACCTATCACACAAAGGAAAAAATATTATCAATATATTTGAAAGCCCAAGTAACCTCTTCTATGAATCATTTTACCCTTTCTCCACATTACCTATGTTTTTTAATGCATGTGTGTTTCTGTATGCATTAATGTAAGCATATATATGTGTGTACATACATCATTAAGCCACATATAACTCATGATTTTAACTACTATATGTACATGTATATATGTCATAGCTTTCTTCATACTTAGTTAATTTTCTTCAAAATTTAATTTTTTTATCCTAGCATACAGTAGTTTCTTTCTTCATCCCTGTGTGGTTTTGAACACCATAGAGTCAGAACATCTTCATGCTCTATCATTAATCTGAACTGATAAAGTAAATGATATAAGACATGAAAATGAAATCGAGACTTCAAAAATGTAAATGTATGAATATGTATTAGTGTACATGTAATTGAATATGCAGTATGGATTGCATTTATCAAGCACAGGATAGCCAAGTGTAGTTTGTTTGATGGGAAACTGATGATAATGAAAAACAGGGTATTCCAAATCAGATGGAGAAATGGGAACTATAAACCTTATAATCTTAGTATATACTAATTTCAAGAGAAAATAGAAACTTTAAAGTGTTTGGAAATAAATACATGCTATTATATCAGTTCTGCATGATCACCTGTTGGACCTGCTTTATTTTATGGGGTTATCTTGCTGCTGGAACTGCTTGTATGATGGGGCATGATTGGTTGATGGGATTACAGGAGGAACTTGAAGAGTTGATTGAATAGACACACAGGAAATACTCTATAAAGGAATTACTCACCACAAACATAAATAAGTTTACCATATGATTATAATTTCAATGATTTTGGGTTACTTTTCAATTATAAGAATTTTATAAAATACTAAGAATACATTTTATTATTAATTTGAAGATAATCATTTAAATCAACTAATTAATTCTGTTTGCTATTAGGGTTTAGTTAGTTCTTTTAAATAAATCACATTCTTTAATTTCCTTCACACTGTGAATTGTCTATAGTATAAAGATAGTCTGATGTGGTTCGTGATTTCTTAGTGTATATCCAAATTTATTTGAATAACCTATTCTAAATTTAATCTATTCTTTGAAGAAATTGCTTTGTTATCTCAAGCTCCAGTCTGGTGCATGTGGCATATGAGCTGTACTATTCTATTCTCTTTTTAATTTTGCTTGTGTTTCCCTTTTTTTGAGGAATGTTAGTCTGACTAGTTGCCACATATCTTTTTAAGGCTACACCTGAAGCATTTTACAAATATTGTACCACTTGGAGGGCTGGCTGACACAATAGGACTATCTGGTAATTTTGATTTCATTCCTACATGGTTAGCTTAATTATCTGCTTTTTAAACTGGTTATTTGATAAAGTTGCTGATTATATGGAGACATCACCTGGAGAATAGATGTGTAGGGCATTTAAATTGCTATCATATAACATAGCACGTCTCATATAACATAATTCTAAACATTTTAATCAACTAGTTAACGAATTGATTTTTAATTCACTTTTCTTGTATATATATGAGAAAATCACATATCCCAATAGTACTTTACCCTCCATTTCCTCCTTCAAGTGTACCCCACATATAATTTCCCCCACCCACTACCCACTCTTCTTTTATTTCCTTTCATTGTATTGGGATTATGTTGGTATGTTGTATATATTTGTCCCTCCTACTGGTTTAATAAAAACTTGATTGTCCAGAGGCAGACAGGAAGTATGGGCAGGGCTACCAGACTAAGAAAACTGTGGGAGCAGGAAAACCAGAGCAAAGATGCCAGACAGATAAGTTGCCAGCAGAAGCAGAGGAAAGAAGTTGAAATGCTGCTCTAAGAAAAGGTACTGAGCAACAACATGGTTGAACAGGATAATAATTATGGATTAGTTTAAGAATTAAGAATTAGCAAGTTATATGCCTGGGTCCTAGGTCAATCAACAGAAAATTAATGTAAGCATCTGTGTAATTCTGTGATTCTGCTGGACAGTCGGTCAGAACCTCTGTGGTAGGCCTGAAAGGCCAGGCCAGAAACCTCATACAACACTTCATAGAAGAGCAGGGTTCCCAGAAATATCAACCCAACATTGCATATCAATCTGCAAAAAGACTAGGCACCTCTCCTAACATTAGGCTACACAATGTAAGCCAGTGGGAGGAAAAGGGTCATAAAAAAAAGAGTCAGAGACAGTCTTAGCTCTCACTGTTAAAAGTCCCACAAATGACTAAACTACACTACTGTAAATTAAGGGCAGAGGGCCTAGGTCCAGCAAGCTCCTGGATTCAGTTAAATCTCCTTGAGCCACTGTGGGCTCAGATTCCTTGATTCTTTGGGTTTTCTTGCTGTGTCCTTGTACTCTCTGGCACCTATAATTGTTTTTCCTGCTCTTCAGAAGGATTTCTCAGCTTCACCTATTGTTTGGTTGTGGTTCCTTCAGCTGTTCTCCTCAGTTGCTGGATAAAGCCTTTGACTACTTAAACTAGGTTCCTGGAGTCTATGGGTCATTACAATTCATTTTATTGACTTGGTGGTGATGGTGATGCTTGTGTTTAGATCTTTCCTAGGTATCTATCTCGGCTATCCAGCCTGTCAGCCCAGGCACTGTACGTGGGCTCCCCTTTGGGCAATGTATCTCAAATTGGACTAGTCTCTGGTTGAATGGTCACTCCCACAATTTTTGCACCACATTTTACAGGCTAAGTTGGAGGTTTTGAAGCTGGGTTGGTATCCCAATCCTTCCACTGAAATTCTTGTAGGGTTATAAGAGATAAGCAGTTCAGGCTTCACGTCCCCCTTACAAGAATCTTTGCTAGTGTCACTCTTGTAGATACCTAGAGTTTGCTTGATTTCTAGCTCACAAGAAATGTCATTTGTTGTCGTTCCCAGTACTCTCTCCCTGCATCTTCCACTACCTGATAACCTCCTTTTCCTGCTCCTTGCTGCCAACAGACCACTCTTAATTTCTGTTTTATTTCCCCTCTCCAGGGAGATTCATGCACCAAACCTCCCTTGAGTTTCCTTGGTTATTTAGAATATCTGTATCTAAAGATATTAGCATAACTATATTTTAATTTATAGCTATTTTCTATTTATGACTGAATATATGCCCTGTTTGTCCTTGTGAGTCTGGGTGTTACCTCACTCAAAATTATATTTTTCTTGTTCTATCATTGTCCTGCAAATTTAATGATGTTATTTTTAACAGCTGAAGAGTACTCTTCTGGGTAAATGTACATTTTCTTTAACCATTCCTTGTTTGAGGGACTGCTAGATTGTTTCCAGGTTCTGGCAATTATGAATAAAACTGCTATGAACATAGTTGAACAAATATCCCTGTGATAGGATAGAATTTCCCTTGGTTATATTCCCAGGATTAGTATAGCTGGTCTTGAGATAGATCAATTTCTAGTTTTCTGGGAATAAGCCATACAGATTTCCAAAGTAGCTATACAAGTTTGCACTTCACTAGCAATGGATTGGTATACTCATTGATCCAAATCCTCATCAGCATGAGCTTCACTTTTTGTTTTGATTTTAGGCATTCTGACAGCTTTAAGATACAACCTCAGAGTCTGTTTTGATTTATATTTTTCTGATTGGCTAAGGATATTGAACAACATTTTTAAATCCTTCTGAGACTTATGAGATTCCAATGTTGAAAATTCTGTGTTTAGATCTGGGCCCCATTTTTAATTGAATTATTTAGCTTGTTGATGTCTAGTTTCTTGTGTTTCTTATTAACAGTCCTTCATCAGATTTGGTTGGTAAAAATCTTTTCCTATTTTGGGGGCTGACATTCTGTTTTCTTGACAGAGTCCTCTGCTTCCCAGAAGTTTTTCACTTTCATGAGTTTCCATTTATTAATTTTATTTATCTTTTTATTTAGAAAAGTTGTTTTGTCATACTCACCACTGCCTCCTCCTTCCCATTCCTCCAGTCCTCCTTTAGCTTCTCCCAAACCCTTCCCCTCACTCATTTCTTAGGGAGAGCAAGGACTCCGAAGTTGAGTCAGTTTGGTCTGGCATATCCAAGTTGAGGTATGAATGACTCCCTCCCTCTAGTATCAAGGCTGAGTAAAGTGTTCCTCTATAAGGAATGGGCTCCAAAAAGCCAGTTTATGCAATGAGAATAAACTCTGGTCCTATGGCAAGAGACTCCATCAACTGCCCATGTCATTCAACTGTCATCTACATTGGGAGGGTTTAATTCCTTTTATGACAGTTTCTTAGCTGTCATTTCAGATTCAGTGAGGTCCCAATGACTCAGGTCAGCCATCCCTGTGGGTCTCCTCCTCATTATCCTGACACTTTTGCTCATATAATCTTGTCTATCTTTCTTCAGCTGGACTGGAAGCTTCACCTGTTACTTAGATATGGATATCTGCTCCTGCTTCTATTAGTTACCAGATGAAGGTTCTATAATAACAATTAGGGTGGTCATTCACATGATTATAGGGGAAAGCCTATTTGGACACCCTCCCTACTATTACTTGGAGTCATAACCTAGGTCATCTTACAAGATCTTGAATGTTTCTCTAGCACCAGGTTTCTTTCTAATCCCACACTGGCTCCCTCTATCAAGGTATCTATTTTTTTGTTTTTTCATCAATACTTATTTTATTGAGCTTACTTTTTTATTATGATAAAGTCATATTTCTTATCCATGTATATCCTTGTTCAAGCTCCCTTCCCCCTCCCACCCTTTCCAGTCACTCTCTCTTCTCCACATCTCCCCATCTCCTCCCCAGCATGGGCAGGAGGTCCCAAGGTCCCAATATGGCTTAGTTCAGCATCCACTCCTGGCAGATCCGCTTTCCAAACCCTAACATCAAGACTAGGTCAGGTGTTCCTCTGAAGGGAGTGGGATCAAAGGTGCCACTCCCAGGTGTTTCAGATCACAAGCTGTTTAGTGGTTATAGTTTGCAGCTTAGACATGCTTTGCTTTTTGCTTTTTTGTTTAGTTAGAGTCCACTAATGAGTGAGTACAATCCCTGCTTATCTTTCTGGGTTTGTGATACCATGCTCAAGAGGATATTCTCCAAATACATCCACTGGCCTGCAAATTTTAGGATATCATTTTTTCTTTTGATTCCCCTTTAGCTTTGAACCTGATTTTTAATTGGATGATTTGTTTTTGGGGGCCTCTAGTTTCTTTAGTTTTCTATATCATAGAGACCAGTTATCTATCAGAAGCTAGGTTGATGAAGACCTTTTCTCATTTTATAGACTGTCAATTTAATTTATTGACTATGTCCTTTGCTTTACAGAAGTTTCTAGGCTTCAGATGGTCACATTATTAACTCTTGTTCTTAGTGTCTGTGCTATTGGTGTTATATTTAGGCAGTGTTCTCCTGCTCCAAAGTGTTCAAGGCGATTTTTCACTTTCTTTTTCGATGAGGTTCAGTGTAACTGGGTTCATGTTGAGGTCTTTGATTCACTTGGATTTGAGTTTTGTGCAGGGAGATACATATAGATCTATTTGCATTCTTTTACATACCTACATGCAGTTATGACAGAACCATTTATTGATGTTATATTTTTCCCATTGTATATTTTTTGGCCTCCAGTGTTTATAGATGTGTGGATAAATGTCAGGGTCTTCAATTTGATTTCATTCAATCACAAGTCTGTTTCTATGCAAGTTCCAAGTTGTTTTATTACTGTAGCTCTATAGTATAGCTTGAAATCAGGGATAGTGACGCCTCCTTAAGTTCTTTTATAAACAGGATTATTTTGACAATCTTGGTTTTTTTGTTATTCCATATAAAGTTGAGTATTGTCCTTTCAAGATCTGTGAAAAATTGTGTTGGAATTTTGATGGCAGTTGTTTTAAATCTGTAGATTCCTTTTAGTAAGATTGCTGTTTTTACTATGTTGACCCTACCTATTCAGAAACATGGGAATTTTTTCAATTTCTGATATCTTCTTCAATTGTTTTTCAATGACTAAAAGTTCTTGACATAGAGGTCTTTTACTTCTTTCATTATAGTTACTCCAAGATATTTTATTTTATTTGCAGCAATTATAAAGAGTGATATTTCTCTGATTTCTTTTTCAGTTCTTTTATTATTTGTGTATAGGAGGGCTATTGATTTTATTTTAGTTAATCTTGTATTTTTCCTCATTGATAAAGGTATTTACCAGCAGAAATTTAGGAGGTCATTATATAGTCTATCATATTATCTGTATTTGGTGATAGCTTTACTTCCTTTTATGAAATTTCCATTTCCTTGATCTAGCTAAAATTTTGGGAACTATATTGAATAGTAATGAGGAAAGAGCGCAACCTTTTCTTATCACTGATTATAGTAGTTTTTCTTCATGTAGTTTGATGTTGGCTGTTGGCTTGCTGTATATTATCTTGGCTATGTTTAGATATTTCCCTTATATCTCAAATCTCTCCATATCATGAAAGAGTGTTGGAATTTGTCAAAAGCTTTTTCAGCATGTAATGAGGTAGATAATAATGAGGGCTTTTTTTAGATTGTTTACATGATAGATGACATTGACAGTTTTTCATATCATGAACCATTCCTGATTTTGTGAGATGAAGCCTACTTGATAATAATGGAGGATTTTTTTGATATGTTCATGAATTCAGTTTGTCAGTATTTTATTGAGTATTTTTGCATCAATGTTCATAAGGAAGATTGGTCTGTAATTTTGTTTCTTTATTTCATCTTTGTATGGTTTGGGTATCAAGATGACTGTAGTCTCATATAAAGAGTTGGGCAATGTTCCTATTGTGTGAAATAATTTGAAGAGTATTGGTATTAGTTCTTCTTTGAAATTCTGATAGATGTGTTACTTCTTTGGTTATAGTTACTCCAAGGTATTTAAC